>JBAJNP010001655.1:24808-57761 GCA_036877545.1 Yasuhikotakia modesta
AGAGAGAGAGAGAGAGAGAGAGCTGAAAACACACTCATATATATTTAGATGTTTGACATCATCATTATTTGTTGTGTAATTACTGAACATCCTGTAAAACCTAATGGATGAATTTGACAGAACCAGTTTAAATCACATTTACTGCAAAATCACAGATAACAACAAAACAAGAGTTTGTTACATGGCGTTAGAAACTGGAGCTTGTTTTTGGTCCATTAAGCTTCTTAATGAGATTCTAATGAAAATTTATTAAGAATAATTAAAATTAGAAGAAAAAATCCAAAGGAAACATCTGGCATACTGCGGAAAAAAAGTTTTGGGGAGAAAAGTGCTTAATTATCATAAAATTAATGCCAGAGAGCAAATACTAAGCTTTTCTTTTTGTGCCTGTTAATTCTGGGATAAAATATGAATATTTATTATGAAAATATACATTAAAATCGGAGAGAAATTGACAGTTTGATACGAGCTGATAAGGTGTTTCAGGCCCCAATATGACTCTGTCAAACTCTCATCCTTAAATCTGATTGGAACATGTTTAATATATAATACATAACATTAAAAAGTGTTCTACTGACATCACTTATGAGATCTTATATTAATAACTTTTAGAGAACATTAGCCAACGATCTGAGAACGTTCATACCTGCATTTATATTTATACCATTAACAGAACCAGAGTTTGAATCTGTTTGCACACGTTCACTGTTACTCCAGCGAATCTGATGGGAAGCGGCACAAACCTGCAGACTGCAGTACAAAGAGCCGCTGAACGCAAATCTAGTTCTGCCTCGGAGGAAAAGCAGAAGGAGAGACGCGTGAAGGAGGTTTGATGGATTCAGGCTTTTGAGAGGAGAAGCAATTCCTGATAATGATAGACAGCTGCAAGGAGACAATAGGTTGCTAGGCGACAGCATGTGGAACAGACAGGTATGTCACGATGGCCGAAATGAACAGAGAGCGGCTCACCCTGGAGACAGACAGAGAGTTTAGATTTACTACAGGAGAGAACGATTGTGTCTTTGTGTCACACACTGATGAGACGACTGCATGAGAGCCGTCAGTCACAGGTGCATTACAGGTGAACGTTCAGTGCGCTAATGTTGCCATTGACAACCCTGAAATGTGTGATGTCTCGTGTTTTACATCATCAATAAACACACTTTTTAACACACAGACCCAGACAAGCAGCAGAACTCAGCCAGACGCTTTGAAGATTCAGGACAGAAGCTTGTCTTCTCTTGTCTGCCTCTTAAGATGATGTAGATGATATCTAAAAGATCTGAAACCAGAAACAAACCAACAAACTTTGTAAACACACAGTAATATTCTTAAATGTGTCTTAACGTTACATTTGCAGTCATTTATTGTGCTTTCTGTTTCAAAACATTTGCTCTTACTCTCATATGAATTTTTCTGCAATAAAAACCGTTTACAACCGTTTCTGATTGCAGTTTTTATTTTAACATCTCAGTTCAGGGCTGGAAAGTCATTCAAAGAGACTTTAAAAGCAAGCAGCTGTAAACACAAGTCTCTCATGTAGCTTTCAGAAGCACATTACTGGAATACAGACGCTGTGTGTGTGTGAGAGTGTGTATGTGTGTGTGTGTGAGAGTGTGTATGTGTGTGTGTGTGAGAGTGTGTATGTGTGTGTGTGTGAGAGTTGGTGGGTTGTTGAGTGATCCAGATAAACTCTTTTGAGTGAATCTCTCTGCAGGAAACCGATCGAATGCTTCTCTTGTTGGTCTGAGCGCAGCAGAGACGCTGGAACATTCGTGGGAAAAGAAAAGCTCTGAGATATTTCAAGACGCATTTGTACCCTCAGAAAATTCTCTGCAGCACCAGTTTTTACACAGAGAACTTCCATGAGGCCACGAGTTTTTCCTAGGTAGTAAAATGTATTAAAAATCTTACAGGACTTAATGTTCTAATAACGTTCTTAACCAAGCATTAACAAGAACAACACTGGAAACAAAAACAATAATTGCTAGAAAGTTATATTAAATGATTCACTCTGGTGAATAACAGTCTGGTTATCACACAAACAAACGCTGTGACATCACTAAACATGTGACCTTTAAAGCTACAGCTGTTATCCATCACATCACATGCGCTAATAATCACCTGCAACATATTGACTTTCCTTGTCTATATTTTCACTCATGTACACATTTTTTCTCATAGCTGAGTGTTTTCATCACATGCTGCTTGTGTTTGCTTTCAGAAATTCATAGCAACTGTGTTTCTGGGACTATATATTAACCGTGACTGTTTTATTGTAACAATATGACCATCATGTTTGTAATATGCTGAACTGCCTGTGAGTTATATGGGGTATTTTGTTGATTTATGACACAACAAACTGTCTCTGTGTTTTGTTTTCTCATCGACGGGCTCTACTTTGCATATGGAAAATCCATCATTTCCACTCAAGGTTACAGAAAAGTCAAGTCGGGAATATTTCCAGGAGATGGGGGCGGACTGTAATGCTGTGAGGTTTTATCGAGTAGAAGGACGATTTTTGTAGCTATTTGTGACGGCTGAGTCATTTCAAACAAGCATGAGGTAAATAGTTATCCCTGACGAAATCTTTACAGGCCAGTTCACACAGTCTGGTAAACAGCCGCACACACCTGATTGTGAATTCATGCATCATTTGAAGGCTATTACGTGGATAAAAACGAAATATTTCATAGAGAAATATCTCTATGTTTTGAACTGGAACTGTTCCCCCTTGAAATTCACTCCCTGGACTCAGTCCCAGTCCATTTCCAGCCCTGCATATAGATGTACGATTCCTGCATGCCAGGTTTTAAACAGGCAATAATCCAGAAAAAACTAGTCTTACCTAGAGATTAGCGTATCAAACAAACTTCACAGAGGCTAATTAAACCCCATTTACAACATGCAAGCAAAATCCTAGCAACCCCATAGCAACAGACCAACAACCTCTCAGAACATGACAGCAACTGCATGGCAACACCCTGGCAACCATTGTGGTAATACGTTTAGAACAGGCATGAAACCCTCACATGTTCATTGTAATAATCCAACTTGCTGTTATTGTAAATATTTCATATTTCTGAGCGATTCTTTGCTGGGTCAGTATCACAGAACAAACATTAAACATTTAAATCCCTGAAAGTTCAGCTGATTTCTCACTGTCACCCGACCGCAGCAATAAACCTGCGACGGCAGCGCAACCATTTCTCTCTATGTATGAAAAATGCCACTGGAAAAAACCTTCTGACTAGTTATAAACTCAGAGAAGATGGAGATGAACTGTCAGAGGTGATCTGCTGCATTTAAATACAGAAAAAGTTCTGAAGCTAAGCTAACAGCAAACATCAGAACAGGCTGCTGAGAAAACATGACCTGTGTGAATGAGCAGAAACAAAACCTACAAGATCATCTGATATCATGAGAAACACAGTTTAATCAATGAAGGAGAGATTAGATCAGACTACATTTACATTTATTCATTTGACAGACGCTCTTCCAAAGCGACAATGAATTCAGGGTACACATTTAAATCAGTATCGTGTTGCCTGGGATCGAACCCACAACCCTTGCGCTTCTAAGTGCTCTACCAGTTGAGCTACAGAAACCCCTGCATTCCTGCAGCTCAGGAATAAGACTATATTTTAATGTTATTTTAATATTATTATTATGCCCCACGGTTGCATCAACAAAAGTCGTTTCAGAGGTGAAAACAAACTTTTGTTCTTTTGAATAATGTACAGTGATGAATTGTTGCTTATCCTCGATAACAGCAGGAACATCTATAAGCAAAGAAAACAGCGTTTAGTTCTTGTGGGGTTGAAGAACAAAAGTTCTGTTGGAGAATTTTAGATGTGAAATGATCTGTGAGTTTTTCTCCTCAGCCCTCAGAACTCTTCAGCTGTATGAAGAACAGATAGCATTAGTTACGGCTCTGGGGTATTGCAGGACATTTCTTCCCCATACCTGTGTGTGTGTGAAGCTCTTTCTTTGAAAGTTTTCCTTGCAGTCAGAGCACAACAAACACACAGAATGATGAGAGGAACATCCAGCTGCAGTTATACTATCCAAACCTGAGCAAAACCCTCATCTGCTTTACCTATTTAATAGGGAAAAGCAGAGAAACTGAGAGTTTCTGTAGCTCAACTGGTAGAGCGCTGTGTTAGCTGCGCAAAGGTTGTGGGTTCGATCCCAGGGAACACATGAACTGTTTAAATGTATTCCTTGAAATCATTGTAAGTTGCTTTCAATAAAAGCATCTGTCAAATGCATATGAATTCACAAAACGAAACTGTTAAAATGTAAAATAGTAACATTGTCTGTAAAATAGTCTGTGGTGGATACCTCACAGTAAACGTCTGTCAGAGAATCTCTCCCTGTCTAAGAAGCTCAAAATAAGCTGTCATTTGGACCAGACTTTCTGCCAACAGCCGGTGTGGCTGTGCAGCAGTACATGCTGTAATCAGACAGTCGTGGGTTAACGTGACTGTCCCTTAATTCCCACGCTGATGTCAGATGAAGTCATAATGACAAAATGTTCTTCATCGGCTGTAATCTGGGGCTGAGGAGGGAGAATTTGCCTCAGTGGGCCGGCTGGAGTAAATCAGGGACCACCCACACAGAGAGAGAGGTTATCACGGCCGTCTGAGAAAAGACAGAACTCATTCAATTACTGCCGCTCGTTTCACACACACACACACACACACTGGACGTTATCTCACCCTGTACAGACTCGTGCCGCTGCGAGTCTTTCATTAACAGCTGCACCCGTCTCATCCGGTCCGGCGCCGAGACGAAGATACGGATGATGAACTTCCTTCCATCCACATCAGAGCATCCAGCGTCTTTTTACTCGAGTAGAAAACAAGTGTAGTTAATTAAACATGTTTGTTAAGACATCACCAGCACTAATGTTCATACATGTGTTACCATCACAGCATGGCCCAAACGTCTGTGTCTTATTCTTTTAGAGCAGTACTGTGGTACTTTTTTAAAGGGAAGAACAGAAGAGACGTCAGAAACAGAGAAAGATTGAGGCTATCGCTGTCTTGTCGTTCCTTCAAGAGCTAATCCTAAATTTACCTGTGATATAAATCAGGAACAGCCCACACAGCTGTAGTCATGGAGACTGACCCGCGGCACCACAGCGATATAAAACACTCTCCTCATATAGAAGTGTCACTCAGACAAACACACCTGAATATAGAATCAACACACGCAGCAGCAACCGTCCAGCAAACACTGATTTCAGCTTCTGTTGTGCAGCACATTCTGAAAGTCATCAAAACATCACCAGCTCAAAATCTGATGAGACAATATTTGGAAATTGCTCATACCAGAGACTACATTCCCTCTGTGTGTGTGTTTGTGTGAGAGAGAGATAGTGTGTGTGTGTGTGTGTGTGAGATAGTGTGTGTGTTTGTGTGTGTGAGAGAGATAGTGTGTGTGTGTGTGTGTGAGAGAGATAGTGTGTGTGTGTGTGTGAGAGAGAGATAGTGTGTGTTTGTGTGTGTGAGAGAGATAGTGTGTGTGTGTGAGAGAGAGATAGTGTGTGTTTGTGTGTGTGAGAGACATAGTGTGTGTGTGAGAAAGAGAGGGGGAAAGAGAGAGAGAGAGCTTTATATAACTTTCCATAAATATAAAAAGAATAAATGTATTTTTTTATCCATTTTGATTGGCCAATATCTGCCATGGTGTAAATATATAAAATATGACATGAAGAGAAACAATGTGAGTGTAAGATTATGTTCTCCACACGTCCACAAACAGCTGAAAGATTCATCATGAAGAAACATCGTGTCTCTCTCAGCAGATGTGAGGGGCTTCAGAAGAGATTATATGAGGGGCTGCGGCCTCCATTAAACCCGTGATGTTGACTCAGAGCGTCACTAATAGTTCAATGAAAGGTGAATATAATTAAAATGTGATGTGACTGGGTTTTAAAGCTGCAATCTGTAACTTGTTTTGGTTAAAAGTGAATTAACAACAGATCAAGTCTCTTCACCTCCATTCTCAAGAGTCTGTTTATAATAACTGTTAATATTTGATCTGTCAAATGTTTATGTGGTAAAAGTTTATCTGTAGAGAAATAATCTGCAATGATAGAGAGACAGATCGCAGCTTTAATAACCAGTGTGGTGAGATTATTAAATGCGTTATTCTCTTATCAAAATAGTTTTACTTTGGAATAGATTGTGCCCGTGACCCAGATCACGATTAACTGATGTAACGTGACGTTTTCACACCACAGAAACCCTCAAACAAACAAACCCTCAACATATCAAAACTCCCTCCTGCTGCATCTGTGCGTCCCTCAGAGGATCAGAGCTGTATGTCTGTTCAGTTATTCTCCTGGACTTCAGTCAGTAATCAAACATCTGACAACATCTGTATCGTATAGTGTCTCGCTCCAGCCTCTCAGATATAAGTGATTGCTTTCCTCACGGCTGCCAGTCTCTCTGGGTCAGAACCTGCTGTTACGACACCCGCTCATCCATCCAATGGGTTTATTATTTATCAGGATGTCTGTGTTGCAGAAGAACAGATCACAGCACTTTTGATTCCACGGCGTGAATACATGAATCTGAAATAAAGTTCAATAACAGTTCAGGCCAAATTTACAACCACCTAACAGTCTGTCTGCTCCCTACATAGACAGCATCTCAACAGAAACAGAAACTGATAAATGCTTACTTTGAAGACGACCACACAAATGTCCTCCTCACTAGATTTCAAAAAGATTCACATTAGCGTGTTTCTAAGCTATATTATATTTCTATATTTCTAAGCTCATATTAAACATATTAATACAAATATTAAATAGTCATTTCAATCTATACTGTACATTAATATAATATAATATAATATAAAAATACAGTGAAATACTTCAGCTTTCAATCTCAACAACCTGTGATTCTGACAAGCTCTGCAGTTTTGACATGCAATAAAAAAACAGACTCTTACAAACATCTTAAAAATGACAAACGCCCCGTTATCAGTTCTGTGAAAGGTGCCTCTCTCTTTACCCAGAGAACATTTTTTAAACGCCGGGACTTCTGGGAAACGGTGACTGTCTCGCCGTAATGAGGGACTCGTGCCATGAATGCCTTCTTTGCATGTGAATGATTAACTGTCACTTTGCAGCTGGTAAAAGGTTAACGCTGCCTGTCCTTGTCGGAAAGCCAGAGGCAGCCGAGTGACAGAATGATCCGAAAACTCCGGATTTTTCCGGAGTGATATCCGAGCGCAGGCCTGCAGCTGCTCGGCTCTGAAGCGCGTGCGGATCTTAAAGAAGGGCTGTTGTCAAACAGAGGAGTGTTATCTGTCTGCGTTCACCACTGTAGCTCTCACAGAAGCTATTGTCTCTCAAACTCTCCGCTGTATCAGAGGATGAGCTCAAACTCCTCTCATATGTCGCGGCTCGTGTCTCACGCAGGCCAACAGAAGTCACTAATCCTCATGAATCTAAATGCTGCTGTGAGACTCTGTGAGAATTAAGGACGGAAACTCATCTGTCTGCCACTGAAGGCGTTTGAACAGATTCAGGAAGTTCATTCGTTTGGTGTCGCCTGTAAGTTTGTTCTGAGGCAGAATGCTGCTGTTGTGTGTGAAGTGTCTCAATAAATAATGTTTGCAACACTACACAGACTTTACTTACTTGATAGGGAGCTAAGTAAGAAACTGATGCAGAACAATTGGTAAGTACACTAACACTAGTCACTACTGATCACTAATAAACAAGAGTGATTGGTCAGTAACAGGCATTATGTTTGACGCAAGTGATAGTTTGTTTTTCAAGTAACAATTTCTGCAAGAAGGTTTTTGGCAACATTGAGGGATTGTCCCGGTTACTGTAACCACAGAGACTTCATGCGGTTTAAACGCAGCTGCTAGAATTGATCATAAACTCTCCAATCATTTAGTTCTCAGCTTAACAACAACTATTTACATTTCTGACCAAAAACTGCATTTCTCTGGATTTTAAAATGATCAACTTTCTAATCCACAAACAAAACAAGCTGTGATGCTCATCCACTCGGCCTCTACTGACAGGAAGAAAAGATGATGGATTTTTCTGAAGAATAAACACTTACACATTGACTTTCTTTCATGAGCGACTGCTTCTCATTGCCAGAAAGATTTTTCATGAAGGGAAAATTACAACATAATCCACTGAAACTCCAAACAGCAGTAATATTCATTCTTATGAACCGTCAGGACAACAAACCTAAACCAGCCGTTCAGCGGCTGCTCTGCTCCTCAACATCTCACACACTCCAGCTTCTCTGACAGCTTATCAACTGCAATTTCATGCACTGCATTACTGCAGCCGAATGAGAGAGAGAGACACACACACAGATTTTAAATGAATGGCAGTATTGCTGGATTAACTGTAATGTTTATTAAACACCAGAGTCAGTCATCAGTGTTCTGGTGATTCCAAACAATAACAATCATTTAATTTTAAGTTTTAAGCTCAAACTGCATAAATTATAAATTGTTGTTTTTCTAATTCTTATATTTTAAACTTAAGCTTTGAAACAAGGTCACATTTAAATGTCTCTTCAATATCTTCTGCAACAATCACCTCATCTCCAGTGTAGACACCATCTCACAGAAACATGTTTCAGCCAGCCGTCCGTCCGTCCATCCGTTCAGCTGGACTTACAGTAATGTGTGGAAATGTTCCCTGACGCGTCCGCCCGGCCCTCAAACCTCCAGACTGTGACACAAATCACCGAAAATAAAGTTTTAGGCAGGCGTGAAGATTCAGTGCCTGACAGAGAGAAAAACAGAGAGAGACAGCGGGACAGGATCATTGTAAATGTGTGACAAACCTGTTCATGTTGTGACTGAACAAATGTGTGTGTGTGTGTGTGTGTGTCCTGTAAGTCACAAAACAACAGCAGGATAATGTCAGAGAACAACCTGAAGTAGGACTGAAACACAGAACTGTGACATGGAACAAACACACACACACACACCTGCAGTTCAAAATGAATAGTTTTAAGATGGATTCTAATATTATACATAAACGCTGTTAAATATGAAACATTCTATTAAATAAAAACATTAACACATGTTTAAACTGTAAATATAATTAACACAAGAGTCAGAAACCTGTTTTGCTGGAACCACCGGTGATGAATATTCACACACTCTCTGTTGGGTGTTTCACGTCAGACTCTGGGGGAGATTCGTGGTTTTAAACTGCCTCCACTAGGTTTGAGTCCATCAGAGATCTGCAGTGTCAGCTGGTTGAGTTATTGCTAGCCTGCCGCGGTCCTGTGAGATGCGCGTCCGTTCCGCTGTGTTGTTTGTGTCTGATGAAAGTCTGCTGTGACGGAGACTGAGAGATTCACATATCAAGTGCCTTTGTTTTGCTCTGAATGCATCATTCTCATCCGTCATATCAGGTCTATTCATACCTGCTGAGGAAACAAGACTTCTGGGTCGTGAGCAGGGTTGAAGTTTTATTGAGGTTTTTTGAGTTATGAGTAAATATGTTGCAGGAGATGAGCAACCACAGCTCAGCACAGCTATTACATGAAATAAACTCTCACAGGAAATCCATTCTGTCATCAGGCAACAGCTGTTCTGGGATCAGTTTTGTGGCATTATAAACACACACAAAGCTGAACCAAGTTTAGACAGTTTATTTTGGGTATCAGCGCTGCTGCTTTGGTCCACCAGCCTCAACTAACATAGTAATTCAACCAAATCTGGTTTGAGTTTCAGAGAAACGTTATTGATCTGAGATCTTCTACTGCTTCATCAAAACAAAACCTGATCCATAATCAATCCTCACCGGAGACAGGAACCCTCACCAGCTCAGTTTCCCCATTATCCTTCTGTCCCAAACACACGTTTGACCTGAAGTCTTACTGCGTTACAAACCATTTTGCAGTATTTATTTCATTGGATATTTAAAGTAAAAACAGTCTGAGAGTTTCATTTCTAACCTTATTTCATTAAAACCCAATTACATGTTTTATTTTAGACTTAAGACTAAATGTTTAGCTTGTCATACAATAACAGTGACTGAGGACAAATTTACATTTATATATTTGCAGTCACTTTAATCCTACAGTACATTCAAGCTACACATTTGACCACTATGTGCTCCCTAGTAATCGAACCCAGAACCTTTGTGTTGCTACCGCAATGCTCTGCCAATGAGCCACAGGAACACAAACGCAATGAATAAATGAAGTAATTTCAATCTCAATTAATCGAAGTCAAAACTTAATTTATATTTAAAATGAAACGTTACAAGCTTCCTCACAGAGAGAAACAGAGACAGCAGGTTGCAGAGAAAAACACTCCTTCATATTTTTAACTCTGCTAAAACACTGCAGCATGTTTTGTGTTGTAACTGCTCTGTGATAGGCGTCATTACCTCAAAAACATTTCCTGTCTTTACAGCTGCCATTAATTCTCTCCTTATTGTTATTATCACTCCATTTAAAGAGAGACAGAGTGTCTTTAAAGTAACTGTTCATCTCCAGCAACTCTTGACTTCTGGGTAACTCATGTGGATGTGTCTCTACTGTACAGGGTTTGTTTTTGCTCATGAAGCAGTCCAGCGGTACAATTACACTGTAGCTTTAAACGTCTAATCCATCTCTCATGTTAAATGACTCCAGCAGGCAAACAGTTTCGTCTATTAGGAGCCTGTAGTGGCAGCCAGACTCGTTCGCCCTCAGTGCCTCTCACTTTCTCTACCGCATCAGTTTCACATCGACCTAAATCCAGCAGTAATTACAGAGGAGAGCCGCGTTTAGCAAAGCAAGAGATTTATGTGGAAGATTCACAGATTCTCAGGTTTACAACATAATCAGGAAGCAAACAAACGTTCACCAAACAAAAGCAGAACAAATATTGCATTTGACAGAAAAAACAAGGATTTTTAAAACAAAGTATTTTGAGATTACAAGCATCACAGATTAATAAGGATAAGAGGAAAATGGATTTGCAGTCACAACAGAAAACAAAAGAAAACGTAATAATAAATGAAAGAAAACTTTTTTTACAATGACCTTTTGTTCAGAGCTCAGGACATGAAGAAATCTGATCATAAAATACAGCAGGGGCGGGACTTTTAAACTCACTATCTGTTTGGATTGTTAAATTACAATCAGACCTGATTGGGAGTTTGCAATGGGAGCTACTCCTCTTCATTAACCAATAGCACGCAGAGCACGAGAGACATCAGCAGTAGGAGAGGGTCATTGGAGAATGAGGCATTTATTAAACCATTAAACGTACGTCATTTCCTGTAGAATAGAAACATGCACTCAAGTCGATCAGAACAAGACCAGGAGTCTATAATAAGAAAGCAAATTAGTCGACTTCAAAGTAAACTACCATTTTACTTAAAAGCTACTGAAGTTACCAAAAAACCCCTAAATCTAGGACTACTAACCACCAGGGAGTAAAAAACAACCAAACTAAACAAACAAACAAACACAGATACCGTCTCTGGGACCAGGATAAAAGTGTGAAATCAACAGTAAACACAGTAAATAAACGATGTTTGGTTAGCGACTCCCGTCACAGGAAACAACATAAGGACAGAGTGTTTTCCTGCAGAACAAACAAAACAAAATAAATGAAATGAAACAGAAGAAGGGATGGAGTGGCAGATGTCCAGAGTGCATCTCCTGTGGATGTGAAATGAATTCACGGGTGACTGTGCAGAGACGATCCCCGACTGCCTGCCCACCATCCGGCCTATTTGCACACTGAGCTGAGCTTAAATGGAGGGATTAAACGGAGGAGAAGCGCTATCTGTACCCCACAAGTGAGACTGTAAACTTCATTCTCCACACACACACCTTTGGCTATTATTACACTCACAAACACACACATACACCTCCAGTAAATTGGTCTTCTCGTAACCCGCCGAGGATGAGAAAGATGAATGTCTTTCTTGCACTCAAACACACGCGTCCAAATGGAAGTATTTCAATAAAGAAACGTTCAGCGCTGGCAGCTCACAAACAACCGTCACGTGACGTGATTTAAACATCCTCCCTAACACCCATCAATCTCCTGATGTGAACATCAATGAGAGAGAGGGGGGGGGGAGAGAAAGGGAGGGAGAGCGAGCAGTACTGCACACACATCACTTCATCAGTATTTATGTCTTGTTTTCCAGTAAAATATCTAAACGTTGAGAGAAGATAAATGTTCTTCAGAAGTAAAAGTGCATCGATACAAGAGTTTGTCAGAATATATCTTGAATTATGGCTGTTTTTCTTTCCCATTGGCCAAATTGTTTCAGCTTAAAGCATAAATCCTGCATTTTGCAGAGACTGCACATACATCCATTCAATCTACACATTTGATCAGAATATGTGTTTGCTGGGAATCGAACCCTTGACTTTGATGCCGCAAGCACAGTGATTTATTGCAGCTGAGCTACAGGAACACAAATAAATGAAGCCTGTTCTCCTAAAATCTGTGTAGCTCCTCAGATCACTCTGCAGTAGATTGTGTTAGTAAATTCAGTTTCAGAACACAGCCAGAGAGAGAGAGAGAGAGAGAAAGAGTGAGGGAGAGTGAGAGGGAGAGCAGTATGACATAAAAACACATCCCACAGGATGAAGGAGAAGAGGATGAAGACTTTCTGAAGGCAGCAGCAGGAGGAGGGAGATGGAGGAAACAGGGAGGCAGGAGAGACGAGGAGCAGCTCTGCTCCAACACTGATAAGAGCTCAGAGAGGAGAACTCACTCTTTAACAACACCAGCAGGAGCAAAAACACACTTCTGAGAGAGAGAGAGAGATCATTGGTTACCCTTGGTCTTTTTAACCCACTAAACTAATAAAGAAACACCTCAAATGTGCCGTAAGAAGTTCAGATGGAGTTTATGATCCTTAAAAACATCACACTCCATCTGGAGCCCGTCTGAATTAAACATGAGCCCTAAACCATCACATAACAATCACATGATCACAGGACTGACACTCACACACAGTTTAATGCACGATGTAAGAATAAATATTAAAGCCTTTAAATCAGGACTCACACAATCATCCTCTGCTAAAAAAACTGAATGGAAACGTTACGGGAATGTTCTTACAACCTATAATTGTTAGCTGAGCAGACAGAGTTGGCAGAGACCCTGGAGGGGTTGGCAGGGACCCTGGAGGACAGAAGGTACCGGGTCACAAACCCACTTCACCCGCCGATGGACATGTCAGTAACATCTCAACATTTAAATGACCAAACATCTACATACAGCAGATAAAATCTGTCCCTCTAATCTAAATCTAATAACATTTTAGCTTTTAATCAAACTAAAGATTTCAGTTTCAAACAGACAAGGTGACTAAAAGGTACAGACAACTGATCTGTGTTTAACCTAAAAATGTCCTTTTTTATTATTAATCGGATCTATTGGATGAGATAAAGAACAAATAAATTAGCTCACATTCCCAGAAGGCTGATCACTCTCATGCAGCAACATTTAAACCAAAATCTGCAAAATACTAAATAAATTACAATAAAGCTTTCAGGATTGAAACGACAGAATTTGAGAGCAACTCAAAAAATTAACATCAAATCTTTGTTATATTATGTTACCTGTGCAATCAATTATCCCTAAATACTCATATAAAAATAATTTATTCACACAGAGGGAAAAACTTGGTAAAATATGATAACTTTTGCATCATCTTATTTACACATTTCAAACACTTCAGAGCAGCGATGTTTGAATCAACATTTATCTTCATCCCATTTTCAACTCATCAGTTATTGTGAGATCTTCAGATATTTCCATCAGACTCCACTCATGTGTACCTGAGTTTGGGCTGGTTCTGGTTCTGGTTTAGGGTCTAGTGGTGCGGTCCTGATCCATGAAGGTGAAGAACAGACACACGGCCATGGTGACGAGGGTGTGTATGGCCTCGTACAAGAGTTTAGGAGAAAACACACTCCAGATGAACAGATGGTATCGCAAGGAGACGACCAGAACCACGTAAAACACAGCTGGAATGGACCGCAGGAGGGCAAAGCAGTAACTGCCATGACCCAGTCCCATTACAGCCCTGAGAGAGAGAGAGAGAGAGAAACAGGGAAAGAAAGAGAGAGAGAGAGAGAGAGAGACAGGGAAAGAAAGAGAGAGAGAGACATTGAGTTACAACATTGAATCTTAAATGATGAAACAGTTTCAGACATTAAAACCACAACAAATATTATAAACAGGTAGAAAACAGTTTTTTCTCAGACTGCTGGTTTGAAAACCTTCATTCAGCCGTGAGCAATCAGACGTGTGTGAGCGCTGCTTCCAACGGCAGAACAGACTTCTCCAAAACACAAATGCTCTCAGATCTTTGTTTGTGAGAATTTGGATGTAGGACAGATTTTAAAATCAGCCAAAACACAAATGTAAAATGCTTCACTAACCGCAGCGCAGATCTGTGTCAGATCAGCCCGCCATTAAAAATGGAAACGAACTTTTACAGCAACATAAATATTGATGGTCTGATCCAGTAAACAGAGCTTCAGTCAGGGCTGATGTGATAACACAACATTACAGCAAAATAATCATGTGTGCTTCTCATTATTCAGACAGAATCTGCCGCTTCGCTCTGCCCGCACAACTTTTGGACCCAATGAGACCCCACAGCAGATATGAACACATCTGCGTTCAGCGCTGTGACTCTTCTCTTCATGAGGAGTTTGCCGGAGAATGAATCCATTTGCAATTCAAATCTGAACCTCACACAGACTCTGGATTTAATATTCCTGAACACAAAGCACCTGTTGCCGTGGAGGAAATGAAATTGAAAACAAGCATGCAGATTTCTCTCTCTCTGACGGGTCGTGTAAACGCTGGCGTTGGATGCGGGTGTCGACTGGGTCAGTCGACGCTGTCGGGAATTCAGAAAGCATGTATAGATCAGAGCATCTCCTGTCTGTGTGAGGTACAGTAATGATGATGAGCACCGTCAATTATAAATTCAGACTGTACATCAGGGTCAGTACAAGTCAGACGCTTTCAGATTCACAGAAACTGACTTTATAACAAACACAGACACACATACAAGCACTGCAAACACCCATGTACAGTATGGGTACAGTAACAATAACCAGACAATCAGTAATGTAAAACTTCAGCATCTCAAAGTTTAAACAAGATCAGAACAGGCATCTCTGTACAAACTGTAACAAGTGACGTGATTGTTTGGATCAGAGCGAGACTGAAACAAACAGGGACACAAACAGACTCCATCTGTTGTCTGAGACCTGCAGTATCTCTCATCCCATCAGAGCCGCCGTATTTCTGTCAATACGCTGGATAAACTCCTTCTGACTCAATTAAAACAACTTCCTGAATCTACTTTTAATTAAACTGTTTCTTCAATTAAAAACTGTTCAGTTAAAATGATTTTAAATGACATTTAGACACGGTGCATCCGTGCAGAACATACCAGAATAATGTTATGAGCGGTTGTCAGGGTGTTGCTATGTGGCCTAAGGTTACTGTAGTCTGTTGTGTTTGTGCCACTGTGATTTATGTAACATTGTGCTGCTTTATATCCTCAAAAGTTTAAAACAAAGTTTGAGCATTTTTGCTGCTTAATTTTTAATACAGAAAATGTTTTCAGACTGAGAACAAACTGTTAAGTTCTGATAATATATCATTCTGTTCAAAAGCCAAATACATCAATCACACATGGGTTTTTACTTTCACATTTAGATGGGATTTTAAAGCCCGTGTTTCACCTGTGATCACAAGTTCTTTGCAGGAGATTGTGGCCCTTTTAAAGAACAGCCTGATTGTGTAGGAAAATCCAGAGGCTGGAAAAATCACAGCAAAGTTTGTGTGTGTGTGCGATTGGCTTGAAGTCTGATTGTCTCGGCATGATTTTCATAATTCATTGTTCTGTAAGTGGCTGTAATTGCACCATCATTACCAGCCCCAGCGCTAATAACTGCCCCGATTCCTCACTGGCACTGAGAGATCTCTTCAACCACCATTAAAACAATTACCTTAAGAAGACTAGCGCTGATTAATATTCCCACAATGCTTTGCAGTTACACATCGCTGATACGTGGATGTGACAGGAATCTGTAAAACACTGCTTTCCTCTCCCTGTAAGATTTAAATCGCAGTGATTGTTTTTTTTCTTCAGAAAGAGCCTCAGAGAAGATAAAGTTTCTAAAGAGGAAAAAACATTTTATTACAGATGTTACTAACACTGTGAGCTACAGTAACTTGTGTCTCTTTATGCTGTTTTATTGCACTACATCATTTTCTAATGCAAACGCAGAAAACCGTAACAGGATTATCACAAAACACTCCTAAACTAAAACAGCCATTTAAAAATAAATTATTTTTTTTTACAGACACACATGATTATCCTACACACATGAAACCTGATTATCTGTGAAAACTAAACTGGAGAAACAGTTAGATCAGAATAAATCACATCCACGATCACTGATAATGACTGGAGTTATGACATCACAACCATGATCACTGATAAACAACTGGAGCTATGACATCACCATTATGCCCATACAATGGAAGTCAATGGGTGCCACTGTTGTCTGTGTACCAACATACAACAAATGCTCTTCTTTTGTAAAGGTCACAGGTTTGGAAGCACATGTCCTCTGAAACAGCACAAACACACATCAGGCTGGTATGAGATGATGAATTGAGGGGTTTCAGCGAGAAACACTTGTGAGGTGACAGTGATCAGATGATGATTTAAACCGTCTCTGATGAAAGCGCTCCATCAGATTAACAGGTTGTGGGCGTCTCTGTGTTTGTGTTTCCTCAGGGCTAGTGTGCGACAGAACTTTAAATGAAGATTTTTAATTACAGCGCAGACTCTCAAGAGCTCAGACGTCTTCTTTAGAAGACTAGCGTCTGTGTGCTATATGATTACAGCGCTGAGGAAGAGCCACAGAAATGACTTTCCTCTTCACAATGTTCTGTGATCAGCCTGATGTACAGACTCTGTTCAAACTCTGGTGAGGTACTTTTCCACCGCTGACCTGCTGGATCCAAACTCACAATCTCAGAGTCACCCTGATGGGCAAGATAACACTGAATTATAAAACGCAGCACAGAATGAGAACAGAGATGTTTGCGAAAATTGTGAAAATGATGGCAAATGAATAAATTAATGTATATAATTTTAGCCTTGGGTCTTTTAAACTTATAATAAAATTAAATATAGTTTTTATTTTAAGTTCACCTGGCAAAAATGTAACTGTGTGAAAATATTAATTTGTTTAATAAAAAAAGCCCACATCGAGGAGAACTCAAAGCTGTTTAAAAAACAACTCAGGGGTTATAAAACAAGAAACTCAGTTTTCTATTTTAAAACTTGCAAAAAATGTACAAGATTGAATAGATAAGGAGAGTGACCCTAAACTCTGAACATGAGCATTTATAATTGAATGCTCACGCAGTCTATATTTCTCACCGCCTCAAAACACACGGGATATAAACACTGAACCTCATGCAAATCTACAATAATGAAACACAAACTTTCACTCACCGACGATAACAAGCTTTGCTGATAATTAAATTCCCTCATACAAAGACAGCAACTGACTTTAATTAAACATCCCATCTTGATTTGATTTTTAGATACAGAACAAAACTGTTTTATAATGTCACATTCGATGAACGCGCTACGAAAAACACAGTTAATGAATCTCACGCGCCGATGCTTTAACTTTTACGCTTCGCGTCACGCAGCCCAAACGCCAAACTGTTCTGAAAACTGCAAACCGGTCTGGTACCAAAATCTGCAGTCATGACATCATACTGCTGCAAACATCAGTGTAGTATCACCAGCAAATTCTGACCCTGTGGGGACATCTTTTACTTCCAAGAGTTTATAAATGATTTTTTTTGTATGTTAGTGCTCTGTGACGGTTAGCGTGTCTGTGTTGTTACCTGTGTTTCTCTGAGCTGAGGTAACACAACAGGTGACAGGCCCACAGCACAGGTCCAGCGTAGGTGCTCAACACCGTGAGGAAAATGGCTGGTGCTTCTACGTAACTCTCCAGCCCAACAAACCCCACAGAGATGTCCACCGTCCCGATGTTATTAGAGTTCCCCTGAACACACAGCACAGAACAGCGTGTGACACAAGCAACAATATACAGACATATATGTGCAGGACAACATGTATATTCTATACACACACATATATCTATACACACTTATATACAGTCCCTAACCGTATATATATATGCCATAGTACGAGTGACGTCTACCTCAGTAAACAGTATTGAAAACATGGCACAGGAAAAATATGCAGTCAGACGTGATGTGAGTTACTGAGGTGATGAGACTCTTTTAACTCCTGCCACTGTGTCTGTCACTCCAGCAGACAGACTGAAGCTCTCTGTTCTTCTGTTCCTCTGTTTCTCTGCTTCAGTTTCTCTGCTTCAGTGTCAGCGTGACAATGAACAATCTCTGCTAAAGACTCCATTTAAAAATAATAATGAGAGAGAGAGGTAAGGAGAGAGCGACTGACCCTGCCTCTCCCTCAGATGATGTCACAGGCTGGAGTTGTTTAAAGGATAATTAGCTCATAATGTGTCATATATGAGGCGTCTTTAATTTACAGCCACATCTCAACGCTGCCCATTCGCCTCAATGTCTCTGAATGTCTCTCTGTATCTCTGTACCAGCCCTGCTTAATCAAAATAATATTCTGTGTTATCACTGTATCAGATTATCGTTATGATTATCTATGTTACAGCACACCCACAAGCTTGTTGACTGGTGAATGAACCTTTGTATAGCAGCACTAGCTAAAGATTTCATGGCTGAATTGATTAAATATATAGAAAACCTCAGATGGACTGAAAAACCTGCAAGTATTTTATGCTGAGACCAAAAATCTGTAATAGAAATGTGCAACGAACGAGCAATTCCACCGAGTCGTTGTTTTTCATGTCATTTAAAGAGTGTTTAAAGAGTTTTGAAATGTATGAAGTAATAAAATGAAACAAAATAATGTCAATAAACAGCATGTTTGCGAAGCAAACTGCTGCTAGAGTTAGAATTAAATTCTAAAGAATTAAATTGTAAATTTATTAAATAATCTAAATTAAGTAAATCATCAGATTAATATACAGCATTTAGTACAATTTGTAAAACTGACTATTTTCATAATCATTTAAATGCATTTATTCAGTAGTGAGTGTTTGACACTTTATAGCCATAAACCCAACAAACCTACTTTACAAACTACATCTACAAGCAGAAACAGTTGTGAAGCAAGAAACAGGATGAACAGCAGAAGAGGAAAGAGTTTTTTAAAAGTCCTTCTAGGAACAAATTTTGTTAATAAAAGCAAAGTTATCATGGTATCATTTAACAGAATCATTAAAACATGTTAAAACTCCTTCAGAAGAGCTGTCCTCTCATCTCTTGTTTCAATACCTGGAAGTAGAAGAAGGCTTGACCAAACCAGCAGTGCATGATGGTGGTCTGCGCGGCGTCATAATGCAATCGCCTCCAGATGAACTGGGCCATGGTGGTCTGGATCAGCAGACAGCAGGCCAGCGTGGGCAGGTTATGAGCCCTGAACAGCAGAGCCACCAGCAACACCACACCGCTGTACATTTCCCACAATCCTCTGCTCTTCAGACGCCCACCGTCACCCGCCGAGGACGTCAGCTGAGCGCGCAACAGGTCCTTCACGCCGGTGAAAAGGATGCCGAGGACGAAAACGTAGACGAAACGAGCCTCCACGGTTCCTCTGAAATAAAAAGAGACAGATAAGATCCTGGTTTATGCCACGTAAAAACGCTCAAAGACATTTTCGTGAGCTCTACACACACAAATCAATATTGACTGCGAGACCCTTTTGTTTGAAGGTTTGTCTTCATCGCGCTAAAGCTTGTGAAGTCTGGAGAATCAATAACGGGGGTTTGCGGCAGAGAGCTGGAGTTACTTATTATAGCTCACAGGAGTTCAGGAAGGTCTCGTGTCCTGAGATCTAGAGGAGAGAAGCTTTTCAGCAGAACCAGACTGAAGCTCAATGTACGCTTCATGTTTGGATGATACTGGGTCCAAATCTTCAGAAAATAATGTTTAGACTGTAGCATTATCAAATCTCAGCTGGTCTACCAGTAACTGTGGCTCAGCTGTGTTCATGTTCTACAATAACAATGTCTTTGTCCAAGTAACATGAGATCACATTTTAATGTCTATAATAATAAACAAACCAACATTTTTACCTGAAAGCCCCTCACATCTTTACTCAAGAAAAACCCAAGATTGTGAGTCACAGACTCTCTTTAATAAAAAATGGGTCTGTTGATTAATTTAAAATAATCTTTAGGTTAAAACACAAATCAGTTCAATGGTTCACAAAACCAATAACATGTAAAGATCAAACTGTAGCTCAATGTACCTGAATGTAATTATATAATCTAGTAAACTATAAACATCTAACTAGAAAACATAGTTAGATGTCTTGTGTTAGCAACTTATAACTTCTGTTTTTAAAGGGAAGCATCAGTTTTGTTTAACTACTTTAAACTGTGAATAGTTTATCGCTTTGTAAGCACTGTAACAGTTTTAAAGTATCTTTCCCACGACTGGATCAGACCCATTAAACACGATTAGAGCGGAGAAGAAAGGAAATCTCATCATTTTTATTGCGAGCGCGTCTCGGCTGCTCCTCGCTGTAACTAAGCTCTATCAGAGAGCAAAATACATCCTCACGTAACGCTTTTATCCATAACACGTTGCC
This sequence comes from Yasuhikotakia modesta, assembly GCA_036877545.1. Classification (NCBI taxonomy): domain Eukaryota; kingdom Metazoa; phylum Chordata; class Actinopteri; order Cypriniformes; family Botiidae; genus Yasuhikotakia; species Yasuhikotakia modesta. The sequence continues at coordinate 45,558 of JBAJNP010001655.1, forward strand.
ATGCCAACCAGAACCTGGCAACAGCACCTTGTTCGGCAAGCACAGACGCATACGTTCAGCGGTGACGCAGCAGGAAAAGAGTCAGAACACCATCAGCTGCACGTACTGCAGCCAGACACACGCAGGATTTACTGCAGCTCATTTAGTGACATTAACACCACCCACGTCAAATTCACCGCTCCCCTACGCAGCTTAAACAATTCAGTGGCTCTGTCTGAACAGATGCAAACCTGAAAAACAAAGACAGATGAGACGGTGAGAGAGAGAAAAACCTGTAGACACACATCGATTCAAACAGTTCATTTGACTTCTACAAAGCGTCTGTAGATCTGAGCACCAATTAGGAGTGGCTCTTTATTGGCCCCGCCCCTTCAGATACAGGGTCCTGCTTCTCTAGGGTGCCACACAAATGCCAGGGTGCCATTTAGAGGGGCCCAGGGCTGACTTCAGCCCCACGCTGCACCCACTCCATCAAACTACAACATTAAAGGCCAGCGGAGGCCGCCTGACTCAGTGCACGGCCTGGCACAAATGACTCCATATTTATAGGAGAGCTATATATAAAAGATCGGATTCGGGGAATCTCTGCTGCGCTGTAGCAAAAGTAAAATCAATGCACTTTAGATTACTGGCCTTCAAAAAATGTTCTGCTAACAAGAATGAACTTCACTAAGATGTTTTACAAGAGAATTGATTGATCATAAGGTTTACTTGTCTTAAAGAGCCAAACATCTGACCATGAAATCTGGTCCAAAGAACCAGGAACACAAGCAGCGTAGCACAAAAGTAAAACATTGTTGAAATTATTGCATTTCTACAAACCATGCATGAAGGTTTCTCCTCAGTGAACCTGGTCTAAGGACCTGCAGCTCTGAAGGCATTTAAAATGTAGGAAAACAATAACAATTTAGTGACAGTAAGCTGCTTGTTTAAAAGAGACAGGGGTGTTTGGGTTGCCAGGTATTGCGTCAGGTTTCAAAATGTCCACTCTAATAAAAGCAAACATTGTACAACTGTGGCTGATTCTCTCCACAAACCCCACAAACCCACTCACACACAAACTCTAAACATCTGTTTATTTATTCATCTGTTCCTGGCTGCCTGTTTCATTCACCTGTAGTACAGCTGATCTCCTGTGAAGGCTGACACTAACCGGGTCTTGGAGGGACCAAACCTCTTGGAGTGACAGAACCCTTGAACCTGGAGCAGATCTCAGCATAAATCTGGTTCCAGACTGCAGCTTGTTCTGGCCACCAACCCGTCCACTTTTTCCAGAAACATTTTTGTTCTGCTGGTAAAGCCTCTTTATGTCCTGACAGCAATCAGTAAATGAAGCGATCTAAATGTATTCATACACGTTATCTTCTGTGGGTATACACAACCATAAAATGTTCATCCAATACGATACCCTAAAAAACTCTCACTAATCATGATGTTCGTCTTTATTTACACAACACTTAAAACAAGCAGTACCACAAACTGCTTTGTGTGTGTTTGTGCACAAATATGTTTGTGTGTGTGTGTGTGTACAAATATGTTTGTGTTTTACAAAATGATCTCTAGGCAGAATCTGCATGCAGAAACATCCCCAAATGAAGTGTCAACACAACACACACCTCTAGATTAATCAAGATAAAACACACAGGCTTTTTATGGCCTCCCCCTGACGCAGGTGCGGAGGGAGAGTTTAATTACTCTCTTCAGATGTATTAATACTGCCAGTCTTGGGCTGCACTGATCTGCATGTAAAAAGCTTAGCAACAAAAGGAAAATTAACTTCACTAATGGCCCTCACTGCTTCATTTAGCGGATTGAAGCTATGAGTGGCGCCCCCCTCTGTACGGCTCTTCAAACGTGCAATAATGCCACTGGAGGATGTTAAAAAACCTAATAAACGCAGACTGTTACGAGCTCAAAAATCATACAGTTACAACAACTGAAAACTTGAGTTTTTCTGCTTGTTTATTGCATGAACTGTAGCTGTGCCTCAGCATTTACATTCATCTGAAGAGAGTGCCTGAAATTTCCTCTTGTTTGAAATCAAACCCTCTGTAAACGATAAACACAGGCTCTGTAAAGTGAAATGTGTTTAGATAACACGGTTTATAACACACACTCCACCTGAAAATCTCCCTCCTTCATCTTTCTATCACATCTGAGCACTCACACATTTTATTTTACACTCCCTCCCGAAACGCTCGTGAATTTGTGCCTCCGCCAAAATTCCTGTTTATTTCTTCTTTGACAACAATCATTCACTCAGTAAACAGCTTTGAGTGTAAATTGTGATTAGAGAACGTCTCTCGTGTCTCAGTCGACCGCTGTCGTTGCTTTCATTTCAATATTTGAATCAAAGAAGAACAAAGAGATGCTTTAAAAGAGGGAGTTGCAGGTGAAATTTTTTTTTTTAATTTCTGCACTTGCTTAGATAGTTATGAGCTTCCTAACTAGATACTACATACAGAAGAATCAACCTTAACCAGTAGAAATGATGGGTTCAGAGATCACGGGTAGTTAAAATCTTACCCAGCTGGTTTGAGTCAACAGGGGTTAAAACTCAAAGCTGATGGTTCACAGGCCACTTCCTGGTCATCTTTAAAACATGGGCAGAAACATTTAAATGTACACATTTGGCAGACACAGTGCATTCATTGTGTACAATTTATCAGTGCATGTGTTCTCCAGGATCGAACCCACAACCTTCGTGCTGCTAACACAAAGCTCTACCAGTTGAGCTACAACACTGTTATCATCTTTAGCCGACAGATCCGAACTACTGACTAATATTTACAGAAGAAACACTATTAATATTCTTGTTTACACTGAGAAACGTATTTTGAATAGACTAAATACCACATGCTGGGTTTGTTTCATGCATATGGTTCCAGAATTCTGATTATTTGTTCTAACACAAATAAATCAGATGCAAAACAGTCTCGTATTATTAACACAGCAGCCAAACATTAATGAAGCGCCTGTTTCCTCCTATTCAACACCAGCCTGTTTAGAAATATCATTTCCTGCAGAAATACCTTCAAACGCTCACACACATCCACACACATCAGCAGAACGTTTTAACCTTTCAGATCATATATCGTAATGTTTCAAACATGTTACACAATTAAAAAAGCTTGAATAACATTTGACAGAAATATTAAAGACAAGCTGACTTTCTAAATCACCAATCAATTTAAAGTTACGTTTTAAAAACGTTTGCATGTTACTGCATTCAAATCAACAATAACCACTTAATGTGTGACAGGAAGAACAAACTACAGGTGCAGGAACCTGTGGACATCCACTTAACAGGTGAGCTGGGGTTGCCAGGGCAACATAAACAACGGCCTGCAGTGATTAATGAGTGTGAGTGACTTCAGTGCACAGGTGGCAATGCCAGTTACTGCCCTCGGATGCCCGCACTCGCTCGCTCTCTCCCTGTCATGGAGAGAGTGTGTGATAAAGCAGCCTGCAGCGCTGCAGAGGGGCTGCAGGTCAAAGATTTAATTAGGTGGGATAAAATGTCAAGGGGAAGAGGAGCGGCGCTGTTTGGTCACAGGAGTGTGTGTGTGTCTCAGAAAACTCAACGTACTTCAGCGTGTGTGTGTGTGTGTGTGTGGATCTACTTATCTTGCCAATGGACACAATTCCAAATAAATTAGTCTCCAGCAGTTTGTTAAATTCATCTTCATTTGTAAAGAGGTGATATAAATAAATCCTGAATGTTTTGAAGAAATGCAAAATCGCTGCAGGTCTGGTCTTAAGGTTTAGGTGCAGGTGTGTTAATATGAGTCTATTGTAATTATAATTAGCTCTTTAAATCAACAGAAGTCTGTTGCATGACCCATTTACACAGCAAACAGACATACACACTCCCTTATGTTCTTCAGCACAGGTTCAGGTTTTGTGTGCGGTTGTGTTTCTGTCTCCACACTGAGATACATTAAGTGTCTATAGTCTCATTAAAACTGAGGTCAGATGAGCTGTGGGTCTTTTTCTCAGATTTTAACACTGATCAGTTAATAAAGGGCTTAATCTGCTCTGACTCGCGTTAAACACAGCGACTGCTCTTCAGCGACGCTCCAGTCGGGCCTCCGGTGAAAAACTGCATCCCTGCCTTTAGCGTCGCACTGACTCATAACTTTTACGAGATCGGCTCGCAGGCGTGAAGTTAGCAAAGCAACTTTGGACGATTCGACAACAACGATAATGAGCAGAGATAATTTATTCGCCGTCTGACATTCAAGGAATGTCAAAAAGATATTTAAATATCATCAAACTTACTTGGAGACAGTGCGGCTGCTGTGTTGCCATGGGAACAAGACGTTTCCGACGGCGGCGCGGTAGCTGTAAACGCCGAGCAGGCCGAACACCAGAGCGATCTTGGACACCAGGGAGCAATGACGCTGGATGAGGAGGAAGATGAGAAGCAGAGACACGGCCGCGAGCGCGGAGAGAAACACCTTATGATCTCCACTGAAAAACAACAAAATAAACAACAACAAAGATGTTTACCTTCACCTGCGTGCACACACACCGAATACAGAACAGCTGAGAGAGACTCTGTCTGATCTGAACTTAAAACACTCACACACGTCTCTTTCATTTCTGTCTGATGCTTCTAAATGCTGTTGACATTAGCAGATTAAAAGACAATCTTTGAGCCTTTTGTATTAACAAGGACCACCCAAAACGTCCTTACATAGTTTTTTTTTATTCCTACAGTATCATAAACTGCTGTTTTTTGGAAGCATGCAATAACATCACAGACATCAAACAGCAAAACACCAACAGTATGTAGCTATAATAAAACATTTACTTTTAAACATCATAAAAAGTATTAAAGTTTCTACATCACATGATAATAAAGTTTAGCAGGTGGACTGTAGATTTTTGTAGACACAGATAAAAACTGATTTATATTAAGGCAAAAAGGTTTTGTAAGATGCACATCTATGAGTGACAGTGTAGAACGGGAGAATTTGGTTTAAACTTGTGCATTCATGAGCCTGGAAAACTGTTCAGCTGTGTGTGTGTGTGTGTGTGTGTGAGAGAGAAGAGAGAGAGAGAGAGAGAGACAGAGAGAGAGAAAGAGAGAGAGTGTGTTCAAAATGTAGTCTGAGTGCTCTTCACATCTGAGGTAATCAGGTGTGGACCAACCAGGCCAGGGAAAAAGGTGTGTGTGTGTGTGTGTGCTCAAAATGCAGTTTGAGTGCTCTTCTCATCTGAGGTAATCAGGTGTAGTGAGGAAGATGAGGTGTGTGTGTACCAGAGTGAAGCAAAAGTGAGTGTGTGTGTGTGGAGTGAAGGAGGACAGATGAGAGATAAGTGTGTGTGAATTTTTGACATGGTGCCACAGAACCTACTGCTCATCATTACCCACAGGAGAGAGTGAGAGAGAGACAGAGAGAGAGAGAGAGAGACAGAGAGACTCTGAGAGGAACTCTGTTCCAGATTCTTCAGAGTTGTCTTCCTGTCTATATCCACACATAGCTGAATTCTAACCAGGTATGACACAGCAAAGCTTTAACTAAGCATTTAATGTAAGTGTCTAACTTAACCAGCCATGACAGGACATTTTCAACACTTCCTGTCTATTTAAATGAGCTGGGAAGCCCCACCCACAGGGAAATCTCATTGGACCTGCTCCTCATGTTTAATTAAACATAAAACACGAATGAGGAGAGAGACAGATTGTTTGTGGAATGTGAAAAATCATGAAAGCCAGGAAGAAAGAAATGTGCTTTAAACTTTCAGTCTGTGCACTGCATCGATGCTGCCTAGGTAGTCAACTCACTACAATCTGACACAGAGCAAGAGACAGAGAGTGAGATGGAGGGAAAAATGAGGAAGAGGAGACATGACAGCACAGAAGTGAACTGATAACACAGACGAAGAGCGAAATTTTATTCCTGTGCTGTTGACCCTGAGTGTCTGCCTGCACTCCATCTCTCTGCTGCACACAGCCTGAAGAATACTAATGTATCTCATACACACATGCACACACACACGCGCACACACACGCACACACACACACGCACCCACACACGCACGCATGCACACGTGCACGCATGCATACACTCACACACCTGTGCACATACATAAATGCGGATTCCAGGGTCGTGTTTTAAAATAAGTGCGAGGGCATGTTTGATTGTCACAGACATCTTCAGACTCTCTGAGCTGTTTTCTTAGATGGTGTTTTAAAGCTTATAGCTGAGCTGTGAAGACGCTTCCAAAAACCGGCAGAAAAGTGACGCTGCCCTCAAAGACATCATTCCTTTGACCAAATTCTAAGGCAGCTTGGCAAACATTCTTCATAAATAAGGCAATCCCAGAATGCACTGAGACAACCTACAGAAATAAAAGTTTTTTTACGATGTACCACATTGCAAGACTCATCCTCTTCTATTGATAAAACTGAACATCAATAAAAGCAGAATGGATTCTGGGTAATCTAACAGGTACCACCCTGCTAACAGGGAACATTCTCAGTATATAACTTTAAGAGAACATTACATTCTAGTAATGTTCTCTAAAAGTTCTGTCAAAGTTATTAAAAAAGTTTTTTTTAGTATAGGAAGCTCAACATTTTTGTAACATAGATTACATTTTAAAAATGTTATACATCATTTAAGTATTCAAGTTACAGAATAAGAACATGTTTAAATAACAACCAAGCACTTTTGGTCATTCCTAGAACTTTCAAAATACCATTTTTAATGTTGATGCTACCTAATAAAAACGTTCTTACAACCTTACACTGTTAGATGGGCAGAGCCCTGGAGATTTGCATTACAATCGTTTTCCTTCGTGACAGTCTGTGACGCGCCACTGCTCACAGGACAGCGCTGTGCAGACCTGACGGATTGGGTTGGACTTTTCAAACACACCCCACCTGTTCTGCAGCACACGGATCTCTTCTAACAAATGTTTACTCAGCGGGTGGCGGCAGTAAGATACTGCGTTTGAACGGAAAACTACACGGCGCTCATCCAATTAGACTCTTCAAACAAAACGCTGGGATAGCACAGAAATGAGGAGCTGTGTTCTGTCAGAGTACAGCTGGAAAATGCCAGAGGTCAGATCAGAACAATAACACACCTGTCAATCTGACACCGGGAGGAAACAGATAGACTGCGTGAAAAAAGAGATAATTACTTTATTTGTGCAATCGCTCCGCAGACTAAAGTTGAGCTAAAGTGTGAACTGCCTGACTGCCTTGTGACGTCCGTCTATTCATCGCTTTCATAAGACGCAAGATAATGCCTTTAAATTACAGCACTAACTCTTGTGTGAATCAGCCGTCATTCAAAGACACGCTATAATTGCATAAAGGCAGGGTAGACCATCTTTTACAGAAACAATTTTTGTTACGCTGCTTGAAAGTCTCTTCACATCCTGATAGCATCACACAGTAAAGTGCTATAAATATGTTTATACATTCATCGTCTGCAGAAGGTGCAGGACCATAAAATGTTCCTCCAATCGTTACCTCTGTGGTTGTGGCTTTGGACAGGGGCGGGTAACTTATAATCTTTAACTAAAGCACAGAATGTTCCAATGCTGAGTCTATATTTAATACATTACAAACAAACTTTAATAACAACTGAAGTTCATGAAATATTAGTATGCAAATTCATGCACAGATGAAATGTCTGTGGAAAACAACGTATGCGGACACGTCCACAGCAGCAGATGAAGCTCCCACACTTTCACAGAGTCCAGCTGAATTAAAACCACACGTTAATGAAGAAAAACCTTCAGATCAACTCTGTGCTGTTGGCTTTCATAACAAATCCAGGCGGAGGGAGAAACAGGAGAAGTTTCTCAGCTTCACCAGGAGATAATGCTGCCATTTCCTGAAGTATCGCTCTGAGACGAGAAATAAAATATTCATCACTGAAAACAACAGTGATATCAGTCACACACAGAACCGATAAAAAACTGACTGCAATATAAGATCAAAGCCTCGATTCAAACACCACTTACTGAATCACACACACACACACAGACGCTTGCTTGGTTTAAAATCAAAGCCAGTGTCACTTATAAATAAGTTTTAACAAGCTGTAGATGAAAAGTGTCAATGAAACACTTTGGAGTAATTAAACACACATGCCCTGCATTCTTTAAAGACTACAACACCGTCACAGTCACAACATGAGATTTGATTTCATGTGGAGTTGATACCTGAACTGCAGATTGTTTCAGATCTGACACTTGTTGGGGTTCAACAACAGTTCTAAAGAAGAGAGCCGTCTATGTAGTCTCTGTAAAATCCAATGGACTTAAAATGGTCCCTTTTCTAACCTGTAGATGAAAGCGGTTCTGCGTCTCTCCATTACTCTGGAGTGTCTGTCTGTCAGATAGTTCTGATATCTGATTGGCTGAGCAGTTGGTTCTGGTTAATGGGGTAAAATAACGAGTGGCACCGAGTGATGCTGCTGCCGGCCAAACCATCCGCATGCCAATGTCCCACCACTGAGAGCCAGTGTGTGTGAGAGTCCAGATTCACAGATCAGACGTGACTATCTGCTGCAGTGACACTGCTGAGCTTACAGGGGTGATTTATCAAACAAACTGCGGGTGACTGGCTCACAAACATCCCTGAACACATGTACATACATACATATAGATATTTACATACACACACATACATATACACATATACATACACATACACACACACACACACACACACACACACACACACACACACATATTCATTTTGTATAGATCATTCACATTTATAATGCGTTTGTGCAGTTCATTAGTCCTGTTGCAACTAATTAACTTTTTAAAAAGAGCCTGAATGGTTTCAATGCCAGCTAACTGATTACTAACCAAAGGAAGAATAAAACTACTTGGCAGTGAAGCAATTAGTCCTTTTTCATGAAACAACGCTTTCATTAACCAAACGCCTACAGAACCTTTAAGCATGTGTGAATATAAACCAGCAAAATGATCCTCTAGACTGCTGCCTCACGATGAGAAGGAAAGACAGAAAGGAAGACAAAAAGAAAGAAAGAAAGAAAGAAAGAAAGGACAAGACAGACAGACATACATAAAGACAGACAGAGAGACAGAAAGAAAGAAAGAAAGAAACAAGACAGACAGACAGAGACAGAAAAACAGACAGACAGAGACAGAAAAACAGACAGACAGACAGAAAAACAGACAGACAGAGAGACAGACAGAACAGACAGAAAGACTGACAGCTCACTCAAGCTCACAATGTGATTCTTAATACATTCTCAAAAATAACTAAAAACATTTATAACTCTTCATGTTTCTATCTCAGCACTCAGTGGCCTGAATCAAACCTCTCTGTCTTTGTTTCTGCCCTCACCTGTTCAGCCAGTGTCCAAAGTCAGGCAGGTGGGCCCACTGCACCCCGGTCTGGTTGAGTGACCTCAGAAGTCGACAGCAGGCCAGGGTTAGCAGCGGGGTGGCCAGGGCCAGCCATTTCTCCCGCCCGGCGCTCATCCCCAACTCAGCTGCCGGCGAGAAAGCGGAGGGAGTGGAAAACTCTTCCTTAGCGCCGGAGGGAAGCAGAGGTCCCTGCTCCTCTTCCTCACCCCTCTGTTCTCTGAAGTATTTCCTACAGACATCTTGGAAGACAGCCAGACACAGAGTGTTGAGCAGGAAGTACCAGGTCTGATGTTCCTCTTCAATGAAGCTGCTAGAACCCAAACTGAGGGTGTGACCCACTGTACCAACCAGCAGCAGAGCATCCAGTTCTGACAGAGTCCAATCAGAACCCTGAGAGAGAGAGAGAGGTTACATGTTTGCTCTAATTTAAATCTTAGCTTTCTCAAAACATTTCATTTTTTCAGTTCCTTTCAGGACTGGCTGTAAATCATTTGGGTTTATGATTTTCTGAGATAGCCGCAGTGCATTCTGGGAAGGTCTTTCTGTGAGGTATACGGCACAGTTCTTTCTGTCTCTCATTTTGAGGTAAGTTGAGGTAACTGTTAGCATAGCTTTAAAAGCACTCGTGGTCTAGGTGAGCTGCTCACGGTTCTGGTCTCACAGCAACAATCAAACATCTTTGTAGCTTTCAGTCACATTTCTGAGATGTGATCACCACTGAGTGAAGTCACCCTTTAACACACGTCACATGTGACAGCATTCAAGCGCTGACAGAAATCAATGACGCTGTGATGGGCGGCTGTAAGGCCGGACAGAGAGCCAGGGGGAAACTGAGGTGAATGGTGTAAGCAGTGGGAGTTGAAAAGGACAAAGACAACAAATAAGAAACACATCAGACACACTTTGTGACAGTAAAATGCTTCTGACATCGGAGTGACCCGTGTCCAACACACTGTGAAACATCTCCACACATAGAGCTTTGATGTGCACAGCACCAGAGCCACACACACACACACAAAACAAACTAACACACACACACAGAGGTGACAGAGTGTGTTTTGACTGACTCCCACTGTGTGTAAGCACAGGGCTGCTGGGAGCACAGCAGAATTGACTCAAAGACAAGAGCTAACAGCTACACACACACACACACACACACACACACACACAGCTGCTGCAGTATGGCAGGGCTTTATGTAACACACATGGGAACACACTCTTCAGCTAACAATTTTAGACTGGAAGAACATTTTCCGGTCGTTTCTATTAAGTAACAAAAATGTAAATATTGTTTTGAATGTTTTAGAAAGTTCAAAACATTCTATTTTTATGTATTGCATTGAATTTATTGCTTGGTTATAAAAACATTATTTAAACATTAAACACAAAAGTTAAAACACAAAAAACCTAAACACAAAAGATATTCCAACACAGTCTCATGATTCATCAGTGCATTACTGTACAGAACAAACGTCTTCATCATCATCAACAAGCCAAACTTTCTGTCTGTGATATAACTTTATCACATATGATGTAAGACGCATTAATGGTAAGTGGGTTTGTGTAATTTCAGTGAATGTGTGTTAGCGTGTGAGCCTGTGATTTGTGTGCCTGTGTTAGTGTGTGCAGCCCTGAGATCTCTTCACCTGTTTCATCTTTCAGGTGAAAATTGAAAATGTGATTGTCTGGAAATGTAATCGCACTCTCTATTCAGCATGCTGTCTGGAGTGTCATGTGATATCATCCGTGATGCTGGTCTTACAATTATTATACCAAACACATTAAATCCTTACAGACAAACTCAAGCCTAAATGTATTATTTAAATGTAAACTATCTCACACAGTGTCTCTCAGAAATGTCACATTACTGACAGATGTTATTAGATGTTATATAATGATATTAACTCCTCTTCTGTAAATAAACAACAACGAATCTGCAACTGATTCACTCAGTGTGTTGCTCACACACAGAATTTGGTTTGATAATGTGATGCTAACAGGTCTCACTGGCTGGTCGCCGTGCGTCTTTGGGTATGATGGATACGACCACGTTCAGCCTTGATGTGTGTTGCCACGGAGACCGATCACATCACAGTAGTGTGACAAGGCCTCACCGTGGCAACCAACATGTGCCATCCATCACTGGGCAACACCCAGGTCAAAGTCAGATGGCTGGAAAATGGATAACATAAGCGACTGTGTAAAGAGTTTGACCCAAAAACACTGGGTTTCCTGTTCAGAGTTTGTTTGTCTGTGAGCTCAGATCTCTGATGTTTCATCTTTACAGGAGGGAAAGCAGAGTTAACGCAAGAACAGAGTGGCCATGCTTACTAACCTATAAACAAAGACAAACTCAGTGTCCCTTCATCTGAACAGACCATTTATGACACTATTTATTGTCACCCAAACACACTGAGAAACTGTAAAACTGCCAAATACTTTCCCAAAACTCCCAAAAGCTGAACTGTTGAGTGAGTGACACTGCAGATGAGAGACTGATGTCTGCCAGTGAGAGACTGCTGCAGTCTCTCTCTCTCTCTCTCTCTCTCTCTCTCTCTCTCTCTCTAATGATCCCTGCTTCTTCTCACCTCTAACTGTCAGCAGTTTCTCTCCTGCCGCAGAAAAAGAGACAGAGAGAGAGAGAGAAAGAGAGAGAGAGAAAGAGAGAGAGAGAGAAAGAGGGAGAGAGAGAAAGAGGGAGAGAGAGTGAGAGAGAGAAAGAGAGAGAAAGAAAGAGATCTCTTTTCTGTAAAGAGGTAATTAAGACAGGAGTCCTTCACTTTATCTCATTAACTCAGGGAGAAATTTCTTTATTTATCTTTTGAAAAACTT
>JBAJNP010001656.1:0-57724 GCA_036877545.1 Yasuhikotakia modesta
TCACACACACTCTCACACACACACTGGGGGCCCCTAGGATTTGGGCTTGAATAACTGTTTTTCAGCACCTTGGAGCACAGACGGCGAGGGGCCCCTGCTCTCAGGGGGCTTAAAGGGTCCCGCTCAAAAGCAGCAGCTGCCTCAGGACCTTTCCCCCTCGCAGGGGCCCAGAGGATCACGTGACTCTGCTACAATCAAGAACCTTTTAACCATTTAATCATTTAGCGGAGAGCTCACGCATATCATTCTCCACCCTAAACAGCTGTCACGGGTCGTCCGGTACCGCTGAAACCAAACACTGCCATTAACCGCCAGAACATTCCTCTTTCACCAAAAGGTACAAATATTTGGGTGTATTTATTTATTTAAGTCTTGTGTTGCTATAGTCCTTTCAAACTACTTACTCCATACAACCTACAGTATTTCTTTAATAACTATTACACATTCAGCATCTATGACTTCATATTACTTTAGACACACTTTTATAAAATAAGGTATACACATATATAAAAAAATATATATATATATTATCTTTTGAACAAGAGACATGTAAACATGTCATTTAACTGCCTCCAAGTTACAAAAATGCACCTTAAAAACTGACCAAAACAACTAAAACAGAACTGTCTGGGTTTAAATGTATAACACACGTCAACAGTAACAATGGCTTCAAAACAACCTTTACAAAATAAAGAGAAGAGCTAAAAGACACAAGCGTTTGACAAACAGAGCGCTTTGCTTTGTCAAGAGACTTCTGTTGAAAATAACCTGAGAGGAGAGTTTTTATTTGATAGACACTGCGGGCTATATTTAGACAAACAGCTAACAGACGCACTGGGACGCTCTCAAACAACGCAGGACGACACCGAACGCAAAGGCGTGTGTCAATCCTTGTTTCTACAGAGTCATCTGCTGCTCAGAGTCTGTCAGAGCTTCAGGAATTAACAGAGTGATCAATGGATATATTATTTCTGTCTCTCTCTCTTTCTCTCGCCATCACTAATGAATGACACCAGGCTATGCAACATGCTTTGTGTAATTGTTGTGGTAGTGTTGCAGGGAGACTTTGTGAGAAAATCTGGAAGGGGTGAATGGGTGCAAAAAAAACTTGGCAGTTCATATTGTTGTTCCAGCCCTAATTAAATTGTTCAGTAATTTCTCAACACAAAAGAGAACACAGTTTATCTGTTTAAAATCAATAGCCCATTTCACGGTAAGCCACGTCTCAGCACCACGACAATGTCATTATTTATTCTGTTCTCTAAGCCTCCCAAGGTTGAATCTGTTTTTTAAACAGAGTGAGGAAGACGGAGAGATGGCCAGAAAAACAGAGTCAATAATAATTCGTCTTTTATAAAATGGATGAATCTGTCTGTCAGGGGACAGCTTTCCAAACGCGGTGTCTCGTCTCTCTCAACGACTCTTAAGTAATGTCTACAGAGGCACTCGCGCACAAATAAGATCATTAAAAGCCCTGATTACCTCTGAGCCTTCACCACTCATCTTTAAAATATTCTTTACTTTGACAAGTGGAAAGCCAATTTAAACTGAGATGTTAAAACAAGCCCGTGCGCCGCGCAGGAGGCCGACTTCCAAAACAATTCGGAAGCCACCCGGTGACTGATTACCCGACCGCTTATTTGTTTTGAAACAATTACTGGTAATCATATCGATGTTTACGCACGGTGCCCTTTCTGACAAGTAAAATTCTGCTTTGTAATTACATCACTGGAATCTAATCAAGAGGAGATAAACCTTCACCTATGCTAACAACGTATTAAAATGCAAATCAACGCAGTTGCCTAATTATCCCGTGATCCCAGACTTGCGTTCCATTTCCTTGGTAATCTATCGGTCTGAATCTAGTCATTAACTTTACAAATATTAGCGGCGAGACGTACAAATCGTAAATAAGCTGTTTTTGATGAGCGACGCAGGTGCGGGTGAAGCCTGCGGAGATGATGACATCGTCATCCTATCGCACAGTCAGACACCAAGCCCCGCAACCGCAAATAAAACTGTGGCTAACAAGTTACTTCATTCAGAGTTTGGTTTAAATGGATTAAAGTACGTTTCATTTGCACTCTGTCCTAAAGGTAAGTTTACCACCAACAGACCCTCTTCAGGTGAGGAGCATCATAGCTTGCCAGCCTGAGTGAAAGATTGCGTGACCCCTCATATACAAAGACCCGATGGGACTTCACGTACCCAGAAAACATGTCTCCACAGTCCATAGATTGAAAGCGCTGCAGATGAAGACATGCTAAGTTTCTCTGCTCTTTAAACCTGAACTAAAGAAACTGCACTTGACTGATCTCTCCAGGCAAACATACAGGATGATCCGTAGAGCTGTGATGTTCCACGTTAATAATTTATATCCATGCAGGGAACAGCACACGGCCTAATGTGAAGCGTCTATGAGCATGCCAGTAGAATTTCTTCTGTAATGAAGAAGAGAGAAAAAGCGAAATTTTCCAGTCCAATTTACTCCCACAAAGTGACTAAGATCTTGGTTCCTGTAAAAATACGCTCATTTAAAGAACTTTTGGCTGTGAATCAGTCAGAGATAAATGAGGGTAATTACACACATGGCCCAACTCTTTAAATTAGGTTACAAGTTAGGTTACAATACTTTAAAAGTGCTGAAGTTAAACTAATGCTGGTTTCCCCTGGCACAACACATGAACTTTTTCCCTGTGCAACACGCCATAGATGCAGAGCCTCTGATCAACACCCTAAAATGAGATAATAAATCTGTGATTAAAAAACAATAATAAACAAATTTTCTACTAAGCATTCATTTCTAATGGCTTGGCTGCAACAACACAAAACCCTCAGGGGGTTGCATGTCATTACAGCTCTATTAAAAACTTAAAAATCATTCAACAACACAGCACTGGGAACAACTTATTCCTCCACAACATACCCAACAATACTTCATCACACCCGACATATTTTCCATGCTCGTATTTGGCTAAAGCGCACGCGCGCTCTGATTTACAGCGCCACCTGCTGAAGGGTGCACATGGTGCACCTGGGCTAAAATCAAAACCAGGACTAGGGGGCAACAGAGTGCATGTAATCATTCGCCTCTGTTCGTAATGAGGTGCTAGTGAGACCGTAAGCACAGAGCAGCAGGTCTGAGGTCAGTTTTATAGAGTGATTTAGAACGATTAAAGTCAAAGCTGGGGTTTGTGGCAGTTCAAAACCCAACAGCCCACTCCAGCACAGAACCAAACGCCGAAACAGGAGGGAAGAGGAAACGCAGTCGTAAACATGGCAGACATGCACGCCTGCGAGGAGAGCGTGGAGCAGGAACAGCCCACCGCCATCAGGCCAGCATTTAATGCGGCGGGAAAACAGACGGCCTGGCTGAGCTCCACGACGGCCTGCAGTTTAGCAATTACAGACCGTCCAGCTTTGACTGGAGCACTAACAGACACTAAAAAAATGAACACACAAAACTAAATCTGGGACAATGACACTGCCCAACTCCCTAACACTTGGCTACAACCCGCCTAATGCATCTCGGTGGAAAGAGATCTATGTCTCCACCTGTGAGGGCAAAGACCAACGGAAAATCCCATAGCACCCATAAAAGCCAATGTTGCGTTTCTACACCGGGATGCAGCATAGAGTCTGAAGCTTTCCTGACAGCTGGGTTAGTACTGCCATAACTCACAGCACATAAATCTCAGCGGTCATATTGTACAACAGGGCTCAAGTGTTGATGCACAGTTTCTCTCTCGTGAAGATGGAGTGTTTATCGAGCACAGATAACTGGGTGGACTGGATGCAGAGCTGAGAGGAAGAGGTTAGTGCTCGGACGCTGGGCCATTAGAGGAATCACTTACGGAGAGGGAAGGGGTCCGGCAGAGAGCCTGATGGGAAATAAATCAGGCAGGAACCAGATGACCAGAGACCACCAGGGACCCTTGATCCAGTGCGGGACGAGATAGTGACAAGATCCTGGAGCAGACAGGAGACCCCGTTGACAAACCACCTGCTCACGTTGCTAACTGTGTGCAAAACGTCACGCATCACATTTGATTGGCTGGTGAGATGTTTGAGGAACTAACGCACTAGCTTGTGTTAAGAAGTATCTGCATAATTATGCTAATTTAGGGACGTGATCTATGAATTATGCTAATTAACAGCAACAGCACCACATACAGGAGACAATTTGAAGTTCAACCCAAAATTAATGCTGACTTTGCTGCCAAAAGCTGCACTTTAAAGGAGATAAACTCAAAAGATGTTGATTAATCTCATTTAGAGTTTAGCTCGTGTAACACATTCTTTATCTTCCAAGAAACAAGTCAAGATTTCTGTGCGACTTCCTATCAGCCTTTTGTGAGCAACATTGCTATTAACATGCATAATTCCAACGCCATCATGGCCATAAACCAAAATAACTGCTTGAAAAGATTTTAAACATTTTTAAAACTTAATATCAAATCACTAAAAATAAAACAAAATCAACTGGCAGTTTATTTAACCAGGTGATAAACCCTGGCCCATAGTTTTCCCTCTCTCTCCATCTCTAGGTTAAACGCTGCCTCAAGATATCTCAGGTCAGAATAAGGTCACCAGGCTGACCTCTGGAACACAATTCTGAGGTGTGGTGCTTTATACAAGCTCCACCAAAGCTGCCAGGGTTGGAGAAGCACCCGTGCGTGTCTGCCAGTGGGAAAGCTGAGCGAGAAAAACTCACACCGAGATAATCTAACAGGAACACATAGTGGAAGTTTGTGGCTCATTAAGGTGAACAGTATTTTTTCTCCAAGCGTACAGCTCTCAAGCACAAGTGTCAGGAAGGCAGGACTCATGATTAATTGTGCCGGTCTCCTCCAACTCTAAGCATCCCTGCCAATTCCTTTTTGCTTTAATGTTGACAAAGCTGTTTGCCTCAAAAACACTGCTGAGTAAAAGCTCATATTGCAAGCCTGCACAATTTGTCCCCTCAAATATACTATTTTTCCAATCCTCCACACCTGCAATTTAGCTTTCGGTGTGTGACAACTCTTTTCCCTGCTCTCTCTCTCAAATAAAGAACAGCACACTCATCAAAATGAGCCCCATCTGAGACGCAGGAAACAGCCAGACTCTGCTGTCTCTGGGGGGATGGGGGGGCCGATTGCCCATGGGCTGCACAGCATTAGGACAATCTATAGAACAAAAGGACACAGATGAGAGTCTGTAGATTGTACAACAGTCTTGGCACTTATCAGATGATTATACAGAGTCGGTGTGTGTACTTTTGTCCACTATAAACAGATGACTTCATTCGAGGATTACAAAAATAAACAGTTTCAGTCAAAAAGCATTTTTTTGCTTTTTGGTATGGAAAGCAGCTAAATTGTACATCTTCTGCTAAACAAAACAGTTTTGAAATATAAGATTTCCTCAGCAGGGGAAAATGCCACCCTGCGGCATAACGCTGTTTAATATTAGTAAAATGCGCCGGGCATTTGCTGCCACCTGCTGGCTGCCAGAAGTATCGCACTTCAATCCAAAGATGCGGCACCGCAGCAACTGGTGCTTAAAACAGCTACGACCTTAATAACAATGACGTAAATACATTGCAGAGCTATATGCAGCTAGTAATTTCATGTTTCCAGATATTGGGAATACAGACGATAAAATAAACACACAATGCTTAGAAATGTCTGTCGCAAGATGGCAGTGTTACATAACTGCGCGTTTCAGGCTGAGCATAAGTAACGAGACAGTTTGTCAAAAGTAAATGCAGATATATCTGCATCCGGTTAACAGATGAGATGCATCACATTACTTCTATTATGTGATGTATTTTAATTCAAACAGTTTACACACAACACAAAATAATAAATGCGCAAAACAGCACAGAATAAATGCAATAAATGGATGTAATTCAACACTGACTGTCTTTTCTTAACAAACATGTATTTCAGAGACACTTCCCTGCTGAGTCTTTCCCCTGTATTTAAAGTTTGTTAAGTAGAGCTACTTTCCCATAGTTTCTCACCGGAAGTCATGGGTTGCGCCGTTGGCACGATTTTCTGCTGCTTTGAACAATATGTATTATGAAAAGTGCTACACAAACATAATCTAATTGAAACCAATGATCTCAATCATGGAGGAACCAAAGACTGCCAACTTGTATTTTGAAAAACTATAACAAAATATCAGAACATCCGGTTGTGACTTAAAACTTAACCATTGTTGATTTAAAAACTTATTTTTAGCACTTATTCAGCAAAAGATTTAGAACAACTAAACTGGGATAAAGGGCTTGGAATCAAATCTAATGTGCTTTAAATAAAAGGCCAAATCATATATAGAAGGTTTATCCAGTGGTGTGATTAATGAAAAGCGCGACTGGACTCTCCACCTGTTGCTGCCTGCCTGGCTGTATGCCGTTCTATCGGGTCAAAATCTCTGGTCAATGAAGGACAATGAAGAAGTTCTCTAAACAGCAAACCTGCTTTTACAATCTATACAACTAAAGGATATTTAGAAATGAATGCATTGATCAGACATTCTTACAGAGCAAGTGGGATACAAACACAGCACAATAATCCAACTAGGAAGAAAAATAGTCTTGGTATGTTGTGTTTACTATTTATAAAACAGAAAGTGCATTATACAAAGTGGTTATGGAGTTATAAATACACTAATAAAAATCAGGGACCACCCGACACCCCACTGAAAGTTATATAAAGTTGTGTAAAGATATATGTAAAATTATATATGTCCAAATTAAACATATATAATTTTACATTATATATGTAAATACAGTGGGGTGTCGATTGTCCCTGATTGTTATTAGTGGGATAAGCTACATTCATTTCTGCCTGTACAAAGTCTATGGAGAAAAACCCAACGCATATTTCTCAGTGAGGAGAGCTTTAGTTCCCTGCAGAATTATCACAGGCAACCTATAAATTCTTCCAGTGACAACAGAGCAGTAGTTCTGAGTTCAACACAGCAGCCAGGAGCCAGAGAAACTATTTCATCACCAAATAAAACACTGAGCCCTGGTTTATGTTACCGTCCCACAGATAATCATTACCGCAACCGTCACTAACAAAATCAATGAGTGTTAATCTGTCCAGGAATGAATAGTCTGGTGATTCACACATTCACAATATGCTTGTTTTAATTGTAATGAACAGCTTAAGGCTGTTCCTGCAGAAACAATGCACTGTTTATTTTTATTCATACAGAGAGGAAGAGCCCATCACAGCTGAGTAAACCAGCAGCGCAAAAGGTCTCTGTCTGATCCTCTGAGCTCCGTGTACGCTTAAAACACAACACACCAATCTATAATGCAAAACAACACCCCCCACAACCTCTAGAGAGAATTCCTAAGAACTTGTTACACATAAACACGGTCATCTGATCTGGTGTCGAAGGGTCGCTCTGATTGTAATGTTTTAAATACAAGCACTTGGAACAAATGGCCAACTCATCAAGTGGTGCCATGCTGCAGTTTAAGAGCACTACTGTACTGTACTATATGTCAAACATTACTCTGTGGAAGTAGACATTTCCAAGAATCTTTTAGCTGTTTCTTTCCATACAATACAAGCATACAGTAATCGGAGGCTGTGAGGCTCCAAAAAGCTGCTTTTGTGGAACTCAAGAGAACAAAAGTCAGGGAGCAAAAGTCATGACAGCAAATAATACGAAGTTACTTTTGGTGCACTAATCCTTCACATCTTCTAATCAAGAAATCTTTTTAGCCAAACACTGTACTGTATGGGAATGTGGGAGGTGGCAAGATTCCAGGTCTGTGATTGGCTGAAGTAAGTTCTTGCAACAGCACAAGCCTACCACTCAAACTTTGACCACTCATGACATCATTAGTCAGGTGCCCTCTGACCTATTGTAGCCGGACAACAGAGAACTTTAACACAAAGCAAACTAAGAGCACAAAAAAATGAACTTCGCTGAAGGAAAACAAGTTAAATATATCTGGGAATTATATGTACTTACATGGGTCAAACAATACTTCCCTGTTCAACTTCCTAAGCCCTTCAGCGGATTCATAAGCCCTTTATTAAAGCAGGCCTGCAGTTACGCAAAAACTGCCCAAAAGGACTGACAGCAGAAACGAAAGCAGATAAAAAAAAACAGTAAAACTTGCATGTCTGCTTTTTATGATGCAACTATGACATCACTAAATGTTACTACATATGCTTGAAACAGACACACATGTTGCCCTAAAGCTACTGAGAGCACATGCTGCCTCACTGTTTCTGTCTGTAAAGGTTTAAGCATCATGGGATACACTGCTGAGAGCAAAGAATGCTCATCACTGATTCGCTCCGATTGATCTGATGTCACTCCTCTTGTTCTAATCATGTGTGAAAGCTGCTGTTTGATGCTGAGCCTGCAAATGCGCTTCTAATTCTCAACATTAAAGAAGACACATATTTAGACACACATAGCGACAAAAATACACAAGAGGGCAACCTGAAACAAAGAACAATGAGGATGCAGTCATATCAAACAGCTATCATGTATGCTTCACTGTTTACTTTGCAACTACAGAGTGATTTGGGACATAGTCTTTACTGCATGCTAGTGCTATGCTGAGCAAATCTGGATTTACATCACATGACATGATGTAAAAGAAACATTCATTATTTAAACTTAGCATTGAAACTTACATTGCCTTGTGTTTGTCCTCTGCTAAAATCTGGTCATTCGGCTTGAGTCCAAACCTGTGAGAAACACAATGACAATATTTTTGTAGCAAGATTCCCAAAAAAATCCCAAAACAATACCCATAAAGATTCCCGAAAGGATTCCCAGACAGATTCCCAAACAGATTTCATAGTATCATGTACCCTAGTTCTCAGTTAGCCAAACGATTCTCCTCCTTGTTGACCAATCCAATTGCACAAGCAAAAAAGGTATTTTCTTTTAAAGCTGACATTTAGTTATTTGTTAGGCCAGTATCTAATCAGCAAACAGCCAAGCTACTGATCTCTCGTAAATCAACCTGGTAATCTAGTATTTGACTTTGCCCTGCAAACAGCAGACTAAATCAAATGGAAATCATTACAGTTAAGGTCTGCAACTCTAAACTACTAACTAAACTAAAACTGCTGACATAAGGAGGAAAATCACCTGCCTCTGTCTGGCTTAAGTTATATTATATTGTGCTGATTGGCTCTGTATATTTATCTGTATTCATTGTTATTTTTTAACATACATATAAAAGTTAATATGTTAATTTATTGTATTTACTTTTAGCTCATTTAGCTAAAATGAGTTAAAAACTAATTTTCCATTTAGCTTTTGACAATATTAGTATAACATATGTAACAACTGTAACAATATAAATTTAATATGGGCCAGATTACCAAGAATATTGAATAAATCATATTAGGTGTGCCACCGGTCATTTTAAAGCAAGAACGCCCAGAGCTAGACTGTCACTTGTGTGTTGGAGGTTATGTAATGGAGGGGGTGGGTGGTCCGATTATTTTATGACCGCTGTTGGAATGGCTGCCCTGTGAGGACATCTACAGAGACTTCCTTTCACCCACCGGGTGCCCGTGACACAAGCCACCTCCTTAAGCAGTAAGCAAAAGTATGACATGACGCTAAAAATGCTAGGCTAGTAACTGCTTCTCAAATATAACATGAGCCGTGGCATCAAAAGCTGTTGGTGAGTGACACGCTGAACATATCAGTTTTATTTCACACTATATCCAAGACAAAACCGAGCCAGTAGCATCAATTGTACAAAAAACTCTTTGTGTCATGAGCCACGTCATTGAAATGAGAGATATGTGACTTACTTGTCTAGAAAATCTTTGTCCACCACAGCACAGATGTCAAGCAAGGGGTTTCCCATCCCAAAAAGGGCATTTTCACTGTAAGAACAGAAATGAGTTTTCAGTTAGGGGTTGGGGTTAATTTTCTGTATAAAATTAAACACCAAGCAATCTTGTTACCATTAACTGATTGTGATGCACTTGCATGTTGCAACTTCTAAAAATAGCAGATATTATGCCTGCCAGGGAGACTTCGTATTTTCAGCTTTTTCACCAAAAATGAAAGAAATGCATGTCTGTATTCAAGCATTTTGTCTTTAGGTACTTTAAACATGAACAAATACTGGAAATTTAGTCAGGCATACGCTCTATGTTATACATTTTTAAAGTGATCTAATCGTAGATTTTTTTAAAACATCTATTGTCAGACATCTACATCAGTTCTGTCGTTGATGTTTTTGTTAAACGAACGAGGACACTTGCGTTATGTAGCAGAAACACAACCACACAAAAGCATAATACTGTCATAAATGTTTTAAAATACTAAAAGATTTAGGAACGCTCTCTGACTGACACATGTAGAGACATGGGTGAGTGACTGATCGTTTATTCACCCTAGTTAGGGGGAAATCCTTAAAGCAAACAATCTGCAGAAAAACTAAAAGAATAAAATTATACATTTTTCCAAAATGCTAATGCAAAAGTCTTTAAATAATATTTTATTCCAAAATAGTATTATTAATAAAAACATAGCAGATATACCAGGAATTTACAGATAAACAACCAATAAAAGCCCTCAAGACACTCCTACATTATAAAAAGACAATTGTTGGAAGATTCTGGCAATTATAGAAAACTTGTGACTACGCACAGATGTTGTCAGTGTGGGAAGTTGGGAAACAAGGAGCGTCTAAAACAGATGTTGCAAAACAGAAGGTGCTATTTAACCTATATACAGAGCCCAGAATAAATGCATTTACAGAAACCAAAAACAGTCCAGATCTACAACGTAGTAAACAAGCCATCTGTTATATATAAACACCCAGTGCTGTGATAAAACAACCCAAATGTTATTTGAATTAAATAAATGAATCAACGACAGAATTAAAAATGACTCTGATGCTGAAAACCGGAAGGCAATGTAGTTTTAGCCCTACCTGGCAGCAGGCATGAGGATAAGCTAAGATGATGCTCACCGGACCTAAATGACAGTCAAGCACGTTTGCATGTACCGTTAATACTCTGAAACTCGACGCGCTGATTGGCTGAACAACCAAACAGGAGGAGGCTCACTTAGAAACTATGGGACGCCAAATATAAAATAAATCACTTGCATCTTTATAAACTTTTGCAATAATTTTAACCGTCTAATGTGTATAACAAAAACCACTACAACAACAACTCCATTACACTAAACATGCGTTTATAAGTGGGTCGTTTTTGTTGTATTTTCATTCGCACTTTGACAGACAGTCATAATAAACATCCATGGTCGTGTTTTGTACATTCTAACTTATATCCATCAATGCATTACAAAGGTATAAGACTTATCACGTAATGCACATACAAAAACAGGTTTGTTTTATAGGTTATAACCTATAAACAAATAGCAAAAATTCAGTTCACTCAACAATCATCCTCTGCGCGTCAAATCCATACCAACCGCAAAAGCAACAACTTGTAGCATACGAGAAACTTTTTGAACTTTTGAGCACACACTTTACTATGAAAAGGTACTTGCATTGGGCGTATGCATATGTGTTACTCGTTACTGCTTTGGAAAGTTTTAGCAAATTAGGGCTTTTCCATTGCCAAGAAAAGTTTTTCCTCCTACAGGCTTTCCGCTCCGCAAAACCTCGTGCGTGCAACCGACTGCATAACAAAAGACACGTGCGACTGAATTCACAACAGTGCGACGCACTCCACCGGTCAACATATAACACCCCATGCAGCATCTATTATTTCCCCAAGGAGTTAACCTCAGTTATGTATCGATATATAAACAGCAACACGTCGGCACCACACCATTTATAAAAGTGGGTGTGTGGGGGGGTGGGGGGTTCAGTAAAGAAAGTCTACACGATCACGAGCTAGCGATCTCAGATTTGCACCATAACCAATAAAGGCAGAAATCACCTGACAGCAGACAATTCAGTTCAAACTGACAGGCATTATCTGCCAGGACAGCCAGTATGTATCGCAGGTCACGATGCCAACTAAATCAAATCAGACTCATAACAGTAGCAGCATTTATCACCACCGCGTGCAGAGTCAGTAAGAAAATCCACATTCCCTTCAATACAACTAACTAACAACTTTAAAATACAACAACAACCTGCTGTTGCTAAAGCACGTGGACTTGTGAAATACAGACTTGAGCTCTCACCCAAAAGTGCTTTTAAATCAATCGATTATGTCTATTCTATTACATGTGTCTATAATGCTGATGTTTACTGTACCTGAGCGTTTTATCCTCGAGTTTAATTTTCTTAGCTTTAGGTTCATCGGACGCCATGCTGTACTACTTTATCGTGCTCTATAATACACACTCCGGCCACCTTAAGCAAATGATGAGTCTGGAGCCGACAAGAGAAACTACATTGGTGTCTCTGGCTATTGCCGGAACGAAAATAATTTTCTGAGGTAAACTTCTATTAAACTCCTGCGTAGGGACTATATATTATAAAAATGTCAACATTAAAGTTGTGCATTGAAATTCTGGGCGCTTCATGTTTTAAAATTAACGTTAGGTTAAGTTTGCGTCAGGCTTGTATTTGGGCGCCTATAGAGGGACTGACATCTGTCTGCTGCGTTTGCCAGCGAAGAGTTACGGCTGAAAGCTTCATCGAGACATTTGTAGTAAGTTTGCTCAGAAATAAGTGTTAAATCTGTTTAAGTTTGGAGAAGTGATTGTGTGCATTTAGTTGTCTGTATGTTATAACATCAAATGTTATAAATACGATGGATATTCCGATCAGCGAGCAAAACTTTAACTCCTCGTAGTTAGTTATTTTTAGTCATTTCTAAAATATGACTGGTTTTGTTCGCCATCACAAAGCACGTTGCCGTAAAAATGTAGCTTGTTTTAATAGTTGTTGTGTAGCTGTTGGGTCCTATTCAATCACTTCCTTCTACAGTAACGTTTCACTCTTGCAAAGTTGCTTGTTTATTTACTTAGTTGCTAAATGGGAAATTCTTTAAAAGTTTGCTGTTCAGAGAGTTTAGTTTTAGCCGTTGCTGATACCCTTAGGAAACCCCAAAACATACTATAAAACATTAACTAATATTATTATATTATGGTCGAAACAAGAATTGCTTTATGTAAACAATTAACAAAATATACTATTATGCCTATTAATGCATCGCCTACAACACAAACATCTACTATTAAACCGAATCAAACATAAACAGCTTTACTGTAAGACTAAATAAAGGCTAAATCCAATATTGTATTTTTAAATGTTTTTTAAATAACAATGCTTCCATGTTTCCAATAAGCTCTATCGTTTTTTCTTTTTAGCTTGTTGGCTTTCCATCCCTCATCATGATTCACAGCCTGTTTCTGATAAACAACATTGGCGATATATTCCTGGAGAAACACTGGAAGAGTGTCATAAATCGCTCCATCTGTGATTATTTTTTTGAAGCCCGGGAAAAGGCGGTGGAACCTGACAATGTGTCTCCGGTCATCCACACCCCTCATCACTATCTTATTAGCATATATCGTGAGAAGATCTTCTTCGTTTCTGTCATCCAAACTGAAGTGCCTCCTCTGTTTGTGATAGAGTTTCTGCATCGTGTGGCAGAGACATTTCAGGTATGAAGAATCTCTGACTGTGGAGGAGAAAATACAAAAAATGCCTTTTAGATGTACACCATAGAGCAGAGGTGCCTAATCCGCTCCTGGAGGGCCTGCAGAGTTTAGCTCCAACTTGTCTCAACACACCAGCCTGGAAGCTTTAAATCTTTATAGTAAGACCTTGACTGGCTGGTTCAGGTGTGTTTCATTAGGGTTGGAGCTAAACTCTGCAGTGGACTGACCCTTCAGGAACAGGATCGGGAATCCCTGCTAGACATTGTGTTTTGATGTTATATCATTTCATCATGATGTTTGCAGGATTATTTTGGTGAATGTTCTGAAACCACTATCAAGGATAACGTGGTTATAGTCTATGAACTCCTGGAGGAAATGTTAGATAATGGCTTCCCCCTTGCCACAGAGTCCAACATCTTGAAGGAACTAATCAGACCTCCCACTATACTGCGGTCTATGGTCAACACCATCACAGGTGAGACTTCTATTAGTGTGAGGTATATTTTCTGTATGGCTGTAAAATGTTAATAATCTGACTGACTTGCACTCTTCAGGCAGCAGTAATGTTGGGCAGACCCTCCCGACTGGTCAGCTCTCCTCTATCCCATGGAGAAGAGCTGGTGTAAAATACACTAATAATGAGGCTTACTTTGATGTGGTTGAAGAAATCGATGCTATTTTGGATAAATCTGGTAAGAATCAGTATTGAATATAGGTTTAAACCTATAACCGAAATGTGACCTCTGCATTTAACCCATCCTTCATGAGGAGTGAATACACACTGCAAGTTGTGAACACACACACACGCAGTGGGCAGCTATCCCTGCAGCACCTGGGGAGCAATCAGGGGTTAGGTGTCTTGCTTAAGGGCACTTCAGTTGCTGCCTGCCGGCGTGGAATTCGAACCAGCAACCTACTGATTACAAGCTTGATTCCTTAACCAGTAGAGCACAACTGTCCCACCAGTTTCACTTTCAGTACCATTTAAACCTTTTGATCTGAGGACTTAAAATGTTTGAATTTCATTTGTATAAAACTTGTGTCTGCATGACTCTTCTGAAATGTGGAATGTCCAATCATTTGGCTGGTGGTGTAAATATGACAGGTTAAATAAGTGTATTGTTTTGTTTCAGGAACTACAGTTTTTGCAGAAATCCAGGGAGTGATTGATGCTTGTGTCAAGCTGTCTGGAATGCCAGATCTTACACTTTCATTTATGGTGAGGGCGTTTAATCATACACACCTGCCAGTTTGTTTCCTTTTCCTCTTCAGTTCATCACTCATCAAGTGTATTTATTTTGTTATGTTAAATAATGTTAAATACACAAATTAAACTTCTGATCTCTGTGCATAGAACCCCAGACTCCTGGATGATGTGAGTTTTCATCCTTGCGTTCGATACAAGAGATGGGAAAGTGAGAAAGTTATCTCCTTCATTCCCCCTGATGGAAACTTTCAGCTTCTGTCGTATCACGTCAGTGCCCAAAAGTAAGCCCAAAAGTTAAATACTTAAAACTTTGATATTTAAAACTTTAAACACTTAAAGCTTTTCCTTAAATACTTAAAACTTCAAATGCATTTCTTGCAATTTCTTGAAACATGTTGCAGCCTGGTAGCAATCCCAGTGTATGTGAAGCAGAACATCAGTTTCTTTGAGACCGGTTCTTCAGGAAGACTGGATATCACTGTGGGTCCCAAACAGACCATGGGAAAGACTGTGGAGTGTGTTGTAGTGACCATACACATGCCCAAAGTGGTTCTCAGTGCCAACCTCAATGCCACTCAGGGAACCTACAACTTTGACCCTGTCACAAAGGTAAAGTACTACCCCACCATTCTTCCATCTTTTACTCACCCCCATGTCATTCCAAACAAACAGTGGCATCCATTGACTTCCATTGTATGAACACAAACAATGAGACAATTCTCAAAAATATCTTCACAAAAGAGAGAGTCAAACAGTTTTGGAATGACATAAGAATGAATAAATAACGAACTATCCCAATGGTTTTAAGGGTAGCTAAGAATGTTATTCATTTAATGACCTGTATTTAACCCTCCTAGTATCTATCAATTTGACCACATTCAATGTTTAATGTCTCTACATGCATGGTTGGCATAATTTTTTGGCTTGTTATTTAATGGCTATTTAGCTAGTCAACAAATAAACAAAGTACTTGACACACAAACTTGGGTAAAAATCATATTCTGGAGGTTTAAATTGCTGTGGTCTTTAAATTGAGGGTAAATTGAGGTAATAGGAGGGTTTAAGTGTCATTGAACATCTAATAGTTGTTACTGTTGTCCTGCAGACTTTAGTGTGGGATATAGGAAAGCTGAACCCTCAGAAGCTTCCCAATCTGAAAGGGAGTCTCAGCCTCCAGGCTGGAGCGCCTAAACCAGAGGAAAACCCAAACCTGAACATTGACCTTAAGATCCAACAATTAGCCATCTCAGGTAAGTTACGGCCTCTTTATCACGCCTGGTATTTATTGCCAGTCATGGGTCAAAGTAAAGATCAGAACATAGTGAGAAAATATAATTATATATAATAATCAAGCTTTAATTAATCTATCTGTCTGTCTATCTGTCTATTATATATATATCTGATATAGATATGGCTATAGATAGATGTAGATGCTCAGAAGAGTTTCTCTTACCTTTTGGTACTATAGAAATACCATTTACTTAGTGTTTTACATTAATTCTTCACAGGACTAAAAGTAAACCGCCTTGACATGTATGGTGAGAAGTATAAACCATTCAAGGGTGTGAAATATGTGACCAAGGCTGGGAAGTTCCAGGTCAGAACATGAAGCTGTTACAGAATCAGTCATATTCCAAAAGCTCAACACAGGTGCCAATTTCCAAATGAAGAATCATACAGGATTGCACCTTATATACCATTACACCATTAACGTAACACTTGTCATTGTGTTATTTATCTGTACATGTTTTGTTGGAGAAAACTGGGAATTTGCCAAAATTCCAATGACAAAATTTTGGGAGACTTTATCTTCACAGAAAAAACATTCCATTGTTTTACCTTATGGCAGATTATTTTGTTAAGTTTTACATCAAATTTTGTGATCTAGATGAGATCTACATCACTTACTGTTCTACCATTTTTGATACTGGCACAGAATTGGGGATTTTTGCTGTCAGGCTTTGGTCCTCAGTTTTTATGTATAATTTAATGTGCAAAATACTTCTAAGAACCCTCACACACACCCAAATGCCTTTCTTTTAAAGCATAGCTATGCTTAAACAAGAGATAATGTATTTAACACGTCTTTTTGCCTTAACACATGGTTTGTCATGTACAAGCACTATGGAGCACAAGAGAATCTGTTGACATTAACCTTTAGCAATATGCTAGATGTGCAGCCTTAAAGCTTTACAGAGAATTTGCACACTCACAAAGGGCAATTTCATTGTTTTATAATGTCATTTAAAAACCTGTAAATCAAGGGAACTGTAAAAGATTATTTAAACACAATGCCTTCTGATTTATAAAGTATGGAAACAAAATCTGGTCTCTGTGTGAGTTTTTTTTTGTGTGTGTGTTTCTGTTTCAAACTTGTAATTACAGTTGAAAATACACATTAAAATTTATATGAACGAAGTACCTTTAAAGTTCTTATGAAACGAGTCCTTAAAGGTTATCTATACATTTTTTATGTAATAATAGAAGACAGAAATGCTGTTTTTAGACACATTTGATGAGAGTGATTGTTAAATGAACACCTCACAGAACTGTTTTATTATTCTGAGGCACATAAGATGTTTCGCTGTGACACTAAAAACAGACGTCAACAGTTGTGTGTCATATTTACATTCACAAAACAGTATTTTACCGCAATGTCAACATAATCCAAAACATGCTATTACACATTAAATACAGCCCTGTAAACTTTCACAACGAGGCACTATATAGGGGCTGATTAAGGTACTCTTTCAAATGTATGTACTATAGAAAGGTTTTAAGTGACCGCAAGGCAGTGAAGCATTTTTTGACAAACTGTTAGCTGTACAAAGAGTTCAGAGTACAGCTTAACATAGTTCGCCTTTAGCTAATGGTTAAAACCATATTTAACACATTTTAAATCTGTACAGTCAAATCTGTTTCGTTATTTCCAAACACAGTGAGTGATATCACAAACAAGCCACCTGGGTCTTGTGAAATAGTTATCAATTTCAGCCAATGGAAGGTACATTATTACAGCTCCATCAATATGTCACAATCAAAATACTATCAATAAAATCGCACTGAGAACCTCAATTACAGTAATAATTCTTTAACTGTAAAAAGACTGTTCACTATAGCCACATAGGGAAAACAGTTCAACTGTTAGAATTGTGCTTTTCTTTTACAATGAGTAATATCTAAAAAATAACGCATCCACTCGCTCACAGGTTTAACAGAAAAAAACGTTTTTCAAGTGTGAATAAAGTATAAGAATGGCATTGTATAAAGTGAACCATTCAAGTCTCAATGCATTTACAATACAGATTTTTTTGTTTATATAATAATTGGTCTATTATATAAACAAACTATTAGATATGTTTATACAATAAATAGTTGTTTATATAATAGTTGGATAATATTAAGGTCACATAAATGTAAAATAAAATCTTTGGCATCAATTATGTCATGCAAATTACATCTCTGCAATTGCATGACCCATCCATAACAAAAACAGTTATCCTGAAAAAGTTGTTATCCTGTTTAATAAATAGTTAAGCAAGCCAAACTAAGTTCGTACCGATTTGAGAGGGATTAATTTGAATAAAGCCAAGCTTAAAACGTGACTACAACACAATCTGTGATATTAATCTGATTATTGTAGACATCGTTTAGAAATATAAATATACATTTTCAATAAAAAAAAATCAATTGTCAAAAACTAAATTAAATTTCATTATGAGCTCCAACACTGTTAGAGAAACGCATTTACCGTCTGTCATCATGCCATATTTTTCCAATACAAAATAGAAAACGTCTTCATGCAAAAAATATATATACCTGGAATTTAGAAACCCAACATACCAAAAATATATATTTAAAAATCTGCCGTCTGTGTACTCTATATCCCAGTAGCGTGAGATAAAGTTACTCTAACAAACTTTAAAGACAAAAATAGCTTTCATAAGGAGAAAGTAATCGGTGTACCAAGTACCCTTAGTAGTAAGTAAATAAAAATAAATTCTACCAGCCATTCCAAACTTACAACCGAGCATCGATGTCCATTCATTTAAGGGTCAGATGGTGTCCTGTCATTGTTCTTATACAGGAAAGAACAATCCCCAGTTTACTGGTACCAGGGGGTCTTTCTGACCCAGCGGAGGGTGAACCCTGCATCCGTACGAATCTTGATGGAGGCGGCTTCAGCTTCCCTCACGGTCTCCTTCACGGACTGCATGAGGTTCTGAGCGTTGTGCACGAGCATCTCAGTGGCCTTTAGGAAACAATTAATTTTATTTTATTAATAATAATTATTCATGTTTCAATTAAGGTGATTGTTTGTATATGAAAGAGAGAAATGTGACCTCACCTGCTCGGATTCTTCCTCACTGATGTTTGTACGACCCAGCATGGTGGCCTTAACCGTAGACAGGATCTTCAGCTGAGTGCTGATGGTTGGGATACGCTCACACACCTGGAATGAACAACAAACTTCTGAGAGGGTCTTCTGAGGTCCTGTGGCCCACTGGAGTAACTCAGTGAATGTTTGTGCTGGTAAGAACAGAATTACTGACCTGCAAGAGGTTTGTGCGAATACGTTTGTCTGTGCATTGCTTGGCCACCTCCTTAGCCAGTCGTGTGACCTCATCTGAGGCCTTAGCGATGTCCTTGGCACACTGAATGAGGGCACGTTTATTCCCGCTTCCTCCGCGGACAAGGCGAGACATCTCTGCCATGAGCAGGGCCATGCGCTTAGCCGCTGCGATGATGTCATTACCCTACGAGGAAAACCCATGTGAAAATTAGCATACGTGTTGTTTAAAGTTGGATTACGGAAAGTTTTTTATAGTTTGGTGTTTGTATAGTTACAACATTATGTTTAAAACTGTATTTAGTTTAAGCTAAAGCAAAAAGTGTCTTGCTAATATGTGACTGTTGACCATTTAGCTGTTTCTATGTATGATATTTATGTAATGAGAGTTAAAAACAGCGTTTACATCTTCATTTTCATCAAATGTAACTCCATCATGCCTTGTGTGAATTTATATTGTGTGATCTATAAATGTACCTGAACCTCAAATACAGATTCTAAATGCATTTTCCTGCAGCTTGTCAATGGTACCACTGTACCATCTTATGCAAAACACATCCTTTAAAATGATAACCATAGTGTATTTCATAATTTTACATTAAATATATTTCATTGTTGTCCACGGGGAGGCTTACGTTTGTAAACAGGCATGCACAGCTTCAGTGTGTTAAAAAGTTTCACCCTAAAATCACTTTGACATGGTTTGTGTAAATGGTTAGAAAAACCGCATGTGCAAAACAAACGACAAACAGGCATGATGACTTCAACACATGATTCTGAAGTCACTAGGAAACTGTCATCCATGGCTTCACAGGTTGGCAAAAGCAGAGTGTTTTTTGCAGCAGCGTTTGAGTGAGTTACTCCGGGGGGCTCAGAGGGGCGACACTATGTCAAAAATGCGCAGTAAGTGACTTGTGAAGCCAGTATCAGTTTGTTCAACCACAAATTTGCCATTCCGGTCGCTGTCACTGGCAACCAGCAGCAAAAAAACAAAACCACACCGGAATCAAGTGTGAAGCAACAACAGCAGCAACTAATCTGGATTCAGCATTCCCACTATTCTATCGGGATGCAGAAGGGATGCTGCGGCCTGACCAGGGCCAGGAGTACCTTACTGGACCACTTGCGAGTCTCCTGGTGCAAAGACTGCGCAGCGGCCAGAATGGGTTGGTTAACTGGTTGATTGGAAGCCATTAAAAGCAGTTCTGGCTCAAAATCATCCTCGTTGTCTGTGAACTCATCATCATCGTCTATATTTACATCTGCGCTCCGAAAACCTGCATCTGTCACCACAGGCGGGGGCTGGGGAAAGGGTGGGGGGCAGAGGAAGGAGCCGGCAGGGAGAAAGAAGGACAGAGTTAGTGTGAGAGGCAATGGATGGAGATTCCCAGGAGTGGATATATTTTATACGAGCATTTGTAATAAACTTGCATTAGCTTAGCACTAGCTTCAAAAACTAGTGCCTTCAAAAAAGGTTAAAGATATTTCACAAGTTTTGTACTTGTACTTGTTTGCTTGTATTTATAGCTGTTGAATTTTGGGGAACAAGAAAAATCATGTTTTGCTCCATCACAATGGTAACAAATTAGTGATTCTGCCAGTTAAAACTGTTAGACATGCACACACTTCTTTCATAGATGACAGTTTCCATTTTATTCTCCTGAAATTGTAAGCATGATTTCAGGACAACAACAACAAAAACACCTAAATTTAACAGACCTAGAAAGTAACATATTACAACCATAAACAGCAGACTGGTAAACAAAGCATGTTTCTCTGCAGTATCTACAAAACCACAGAATGGGTTAGATGACAATATTGACACGACCAGAGCAAATTATACTGTGATGACAACAAGACTATCTCATAATGATTCACCGGCAGCACATAACACAGCCTGTGACATTTCCACAGCAATTTTAGCATGAGTCTCACAAAGCCTGTCATAAACATGACTGGGTCAAATTTGGACATCTGGACAGAATGTGTCACAGTAATAATAATCATCTTGTCCAGATACAATATTAATGGTGCAATCGCAGTTTACATTTCAACTTTTTGCCTCATGATTTTAAAACCATTTGCTTTTGTTTGTAAAAAGATAAAATAGTTAATAAAAAGATATTAATAAAAAGCTTTTTGCTTTGCTTCCAAACATAATTTTCTGACATTGTAAAGCATAAAAAATTGTGCCACAAATTTAGTCATTAATTATGTACAATATAATTTTTTGTTTATTTGGTTTTGAAATATGGCCCAGCTTTGTGAGATCCTGACAAGCATTGTAAGAGTCACTCTGTTTGTTATTTTACATGTGCAGAACACTAACAAATGAGTTTGGTGTCAGAGGGGTGTCTGTGCAGCAGGTCTACCCACCTTGCTGGACCATTTGCGTGCCTCGTCGTGCAGTTGCCTGGCAGCCACCATCATGGGCTCGCTCACCATCTCACCGGCTTTCTGATCTGGGAACTCCTCATCCTTCTCCTCTGGGGGTGGAGGTCTCGGGGGAGGAACCTCTCCCTCAGGAAGGGGAGGTTTGGGAGGAGCGTGATCATCATGGACCTGAGAGAGGAGGATGGAGGTGGCAAATATGGTGCTTTAGTGTATATTACCCAAGTCTTCATTTATGCAGTATTTCAGACAGTAGCAATACTAATATACTAATACTGATATGATGAGATGGTGGAGATATGATGGAGATATGATGGAGATGATGGAGCTGCAACACCTACATGCAGCTGATCGAGGTCTGGAGGTGGAGGTGGAAAGTCAGGTTCCTGAGGCTGAAAGGCTTCTCGGACTTTCCCAACAGCAGCCAAGATCCTGTAGGCGGAGTCTAAGAAGCTCTTCTGCAAACCTGCTCTCAGGAGAAGATGTGTGTCAGCAACAACTTAAAAGCTATTCTATAACTGTAACCAGGACATGTACAAAATAAAAGAGAAAAACCTGGATCCTGAATGTTTCCTGCCACGGCCTTAGCAGCCATAACCATGGGTGAGATTGTTCTACCAAGTTCATCTGAAGCAAATTTAACCAGTTCCCTGAATTTGGGGTCCTCAGAGTTCTCCACTTCTCGCTTGGCCACCAGAAGGACCCTGTTAGCCCTCCGAGCAATGCTGGTTGCCCCGGCAACCAACATTTGGGGTTGAATGTTAGCCATTGCCACTCGACACTTATCAATGTCTTTTTTAATGGCCTCCTCTGAAGCATCCAAAAGGGACTTGGTGTCAATGGCTTCATCCACAAGACCTGAAAAACAGGTTTGAGGAGTGAGAACTTCACTGAAGATCTGCAAACTGCTGATCTTTCAGATGATGATTTGAACTGTGGTGGTTTCAGAGGATTTCTGAAGATTTTGATCACCTGTCATTCTTTCAATGTTGTCAATCCATTGATTCTTCATGGTCTCAAAGTGTTCATATGCTGCCTGGTTGCCAGGGTTTCTCAACAAAATGCGCGCAGCGGAAGTGACCTTTGTGTGTTGAGAGAAACAAAGATACAATGAGTTTCATCAAACCTAATTTATGTTACAAATTATTGCAGCCTGCAATATTGTATTTTATTAGCAGCTATTAATGCGGCACCCACACCACTAGGTGTCATTGCAACAAAAAGTGTTTTTTGTGTGTGTTGCAATGACACCTGTGTGTGTGCTAGCGGTTAGCGGTCTTTCTGGTCTTAGAAGGTTTGCTAGCAATAAATGTAAAACCTAAACTTAAAAATAACATTAAGCTTCGACAACACATTCAACTCTGCTCATGCCCAAATTACAAGACTTGGTCTAAGCTATGCAAGCAATCTTGAGACTTAATCTAGAGGCCAAATATAAGTCTTCCATCTCACATGTACCATTACGTGGACTTAATCTAAACTTAGCATTAGCACAGAACTGGCGTCCACAGACATACTATATAGAAATATATAAACTGCCTCCAAGTCTCACACATACCTGAGGTGTTAAATCTCTGGCTGATTTCACGGCCGCCTGAATGCCTTCAACTGTGCTCCTATTGGCTGTTCCCACGGCAGCAGCCTTCTCTGCTGTAGCGCCCAGCCTGTTAGCATGATTCTCAAAGTTGGAGGCCCGGTCTTGAAAGACCTGCAGGAGAAAAGATAAAATCTCAGCATGTGTGTTTCTGATTCATCTATACTTAAGTCTTGCAGGCATTTTAGGATTTAGGTTGTGACAGATTAATCTATATTAATTATAATTAGCAAACACAAGTGTTGCATGGCAAAAGACGAATGGTGTTCAAATTTTAGGTAAGATTAGATTTTGGCTTTTGGCTGTGCATGAATTTATGTTGCACATTTATGCGACAGGTACACACATATTGTATGTAATCTGGGATTTAACACTTATGATTGAAATTAATGATCTTTGCAAATGCTGGATACATTGGTTTGCAAGCATTGTAATCAAAATACATCAGTCAATGAAGTGCTAATTTAAATCATTATAGTAGCACCAGTGTATTACTTTTATTAATAGTATTTATTACTATATTAGATTTGAAAATCTATTATAGAAGATACAGAATATACACCATAAGACATTAAAACAAGTGTGTGTGTGTTATGCATCTGACATGACAGTGTAAAGCATGCGGGGTCTTTGTATTCTCCGCAGACCTCGTCTCTGTTGGGGGCCTCAAGAGGGGCAGTTGCTGCCACAGCCAGAAGCTTAACTGGTGTGGTGGTGTCACTGAAAACGTCAGACACCTCCTGGGTCATTGCCTCCTGCATCTTTGCCTTCAGATCCTTAAAGGAACAACGTGACACAGTTAATACAGTTTAAAACCACAGAGCATGAAGACGTTTAACGCTACAAGCAGGAGATGTGATGCCAACATTGTCCAGCAGAGGGAGCCACTGGTTTATATTTCACTGAGCTACAAACCCTCATGCTCTTGTGTACTTCAGTACCATAAGAAAGTCAGCAAATCTGCCCTCTGTATTTTCCATTTGACCTGATATAAACATCACAATTATGTTTCACACACACCTGCTGTGATGAAGAAGGATTCTGGGAATCCCAGTATAAACAAGCGTATCACATATTGTCTGGTCATCTTACTTTAATAGCTTCCAGTAGCTGAGCGGCCACAGCGCAGGCCTGAGGACTCTCTCCCTCTCCCCGTGCAGCCAGATCCGCCAATTGCATCATCAGCTGCTCCGTTCGGTCACACTTTGCTAGCAGCTCCTGTCTGTACGGCCCTGGTAGAGAGTTAGCCAGCCTACGGCCCTCCGCTATCAGCCCCCGTATTGCTGCCTGGCCTAAATACACAGATAAAAAACACCATTAAGGTTTGACACGTGCATATTGTATAAAAACAGAATACAAAATATAACC
Source organism: Yasuhikotakia modesta (assembly GCA_036877545.1). Taxonomy (NCBI): domain Eukaryota; kingdom Metazoa; phylum Chordata; class Actinopteri; order Cypriniformes; family Botiidae; genus Yasuhikotakia; species Yasuhikotakia modesta. The sequence continues at coordinate 24,718 of JBAJNP010001656.1, forward strand.
GGTCCCTTGACCAGCAAAGTACATACTTGTACTGCATGCTGTATTTTAAGAACGCAAACTGGGATGCAACCCAAAATTAAACTCTGCTAAAAAGTATGTTTGTCTAGAATTAATTAAAAATAATCAATATATATTCATTAAAAGTGCTATCAGGTTATTTCTTAATGAAAATTTTTTCCTGAATACACAATTTTCTAGCTATGCCAAGTTTTAAGTTATGCCAAGAAATTAGTAGAAATTGTGAGGGAGACATTGGAGTGGCTACTGCTTTAAAAGTAACATGACCTGCTGTAAATAGGATGTGACAGCTATTCGTGGATTGAAACATTGTAAGCACAAACATAAATATAACAGTGACAGAGGTAATAATCTTTAAAAAGTGCCCAGTGCCAAACAAATGAATAAGCAATCCAATATGCCTGTGTCATCCTTTGGGGAAAAATAATGGCTTCAAATATCCTGACCTTTACTGAAGCTTATTGATCATTAGGCTAAACACAGACAGGAATATCAAAACTTCAGTTTAGAACTAAAAACACGCAACCAAGGTATTTGGTTTTTAGTCCAGACATGAGGGTGAGGCAAATCACGAGGCAAAGATATTAGGAAAATCACGAGGCAAAGATATGAGGTAAATCAGATATGAATTTTGTCCTCTGATCTAGGCATGTATTATTTCTCTCTTCACTTTTACTTTACTCATATGGTTCGCAGGTATCTGTGAGGCTGACACGCACCTACTCCACGATCATCTACCCCGGGGTTGTTGATCCAGCGCAGGGCCTGCTCCATTTTGCCCTCCAGGGTAACGGCAGTTTTGGCGGGTCTCATGTTGGCCACAGCACGGTTAGTCTTCGCCTGCAGGTTCTGCAAAGCCGTGCCAATCTGTTTTGCCAGCGCTCTGGCTTCAGGTGTATCTCCTTTACCCCTGTGTCACAGAACATACCAGAACATAAGATTACACCAAACATGAAAACCATTAAAAAAACACAACGAAAACTGCTTAATTTAAACACAGTGCAAATATGCACCATGCACCAAAAAAAGATAAAATATCTTGAATATATTTTGCCAAATGCATAAATTTGAATGCAAATGCTAAAGCAATTTAGCATGTAACCGTGTAAATTAAAGAAGTCAAAAACATTTGATGCATGTTACCAATCAGACCAATCAGAATCGATTACATACAGGAAAAATTACCAAATTTGGAAACCAACCACCTTTCCTGATTGGACACTTTCAACTCACTGGCCATTTATGTTTTTTAGTACTCGTTTATATAAACACAAACTAAGAGTCACACCAGGCATGTAATCTTAGCTACACAATCTGACCAAACTGTAATCAATTGATAAAAGTGTGTCATGTTTCTAGTCTTCATCACATTCAGCTAAACAAAGACACAACGTTTTCCAAACATGACATACTGCTATAATTTATATCACCTTCAAACAATCTAGTCTGTGTTTTCAAAGCAGACAGAACATAATAAACGCGAAATGAAAGGACTTTAACCACTGCTGGTCTCTAATTACATTTTGCGAAGTTCGACCAGTCTTGCAGTGAGTCCAGCGATCTCGCCGATGGAGCGCAGAATGTCATCTCTCTCTTTGGGGTCTTCGCACAGGTCAGCGATGCGTTTGGCTTCAAGCAGAAGAGCACGGATGTTCTCTTCCCCTTCCGGACCACCGTTGGGGTCAGCCAGCCAGCTCTGTACAAAAACATTTATAAGCAATCAAGTATTAATCTGAAGAGAATTGATGCGATTATTGTGGGGAATCTGCCTGTTACATAATCAAACGCTTTGCTTTTGTCTAAATTCATCTGTAGTTTTCAGTCTAAAATTAACCAACTTTTAAACACTTGTAAGACACAATTGAGACAGATTTATGCAACAGCTGGTGAGGTGCCTGTAATTAAAAGTTCACATATTGTATGTCCTTTGGGATGTATTTTAAATTTGTTCAGTTTTGTTATCTAGTAAATAGATTCCATGTTAGTGATTCCAAATTAGTAAATTCCATGTCAAAAATCTTGCTAATTTTTGCAGCAGTTCTGAAATTGGGGGTGAATCCATTGTGTGTACAGCACAAATACTGACATTTACTGAAACACACAAAACCACTAAATAACCTTAAATTGTGTTAAACAATCACACCATTGACCTGGGCTGTGTCGATTTTCTTGGCGATGGCTTGCTTAGCATTGGTCAGGGCCTCCAGCTTCCGAGCAGCATTCTCCACTTTTCCCACCAGGATATCCAGACCATGGGCCACCTGCTGAGCTTTCTGCATGCCCATGGGCGTGGCACCCTGACCCCTGGAAAAGCAACATTTACACATTAACGGACATGATCCCAAATCCATCAATGTTTAGTTAACATCAAGGATGAAAGAAACTAATTAAATTAAGATCTCATGAACATCACTTGAAAACCAACTGACCAGGAAATCAGTGTATGAATTTGACATTAATTCAACCTATGAACTGAATGCAAAGGTCAGTGTAAAATACCCCAGTGTGTAAATGTGATCAGTGGACCGGCTGCTGATTATTAAACCCTTCAGCCTTTAATCTGCTTTCCATGAGTCTCCGTAATGAAGTCAGAGCCCATTTCTGATTTCTCACTCTTTAGCTTTCCTGACACAAACTGTACCACACCGCACCTTTCCTCCCCTGAGCGCAGGAGTCAGCAATAAATAATCTCTGGAGAATTAGTATGTTAACAAACAATGTCTAAAATGTGTTCATTGAAACCCTGACACACTTATTTGTGTTGTTAATTATAAGCCGTTGTGGCCCCTGAGACGCATCTCAATAGCGCAATGTTGTGCATGACGAATAATGAATAACATTACGAGTAGCTCACAGCTGCCTTAATGCATAATTCACCTCACGCGAGGGCTATCAGAACATGTGGTGACATTTAGCTCTCTGTCAGCATTGAAATGCTGAACTGAGATATCTGACTAAGCAATATAACACACTGGAGATCCAACCAGCTTTTATCTGTCCCATGAGTCTGATTTTTGTAGTTTCTCCAGGTGCACTAAGGCAGGAGGTACCTGCTGCGCACATCTGAGACCTGATCAGTCATTTGCCCCAAGGTCTTGGCTGTTCCCAGGATCTCTCTCCTCTCTTTCCCAGCGCAAAGCTCTCCCACTTTTCCCGTTTCATCCAGAATCTGACGTAGCGCGTGCTCTCCTGGGTCTCCTGTGTGGGAATATCCACAACATGTATCACAGATACAGAGTTAAGCCACCACACAATTTTAATGTTTATTTTTACATTACACACATTTTACATACATGGTTATTTTTAAAATAGCATTCGGACCAGCCTGTTCCTAACAAACCAGCTTGGAAGTTTCTAGTAGTCCCAAAGACAAGTTTAGACTAACTAGCTGGAAGAGTAAACCAGCTAGTTAGTCAGAGGGTACAGTGTGTATAGAGTGTAGTCATTGGTTTTTACCTGGTAGACCATTAGGGTCCCTCAACCAGCCTTTAGCCTGTCCCATCTTTGACTCTATCACTGCCAGCGCTCTCTTCATGGCCTCTGTGTCCTTCAGGAAAAGAAGTGTGTTAATTAATACAGTATGCTTGTCATATTTGTCCACGATGTCACTGCATGTGGTTACAGCAACTGTTGTATTGCCTCACACCGGGGAGTAGATGCTAAAAGGTATTTTTGTAAGAAGACTGACCCTTTGTCTTCTCCATGAAGGATATGAAGAAGTCTCTCCCTCGCTCATTAACACACACAAAGTAGAAACAGGGGCCACATTATCACCAATTCACACTCCATTGCATTGCAACACACACCCGTATGGTTCACCAACTCAACCGTGTCATTGGCTCTAGGCAGCTTTTGCGCAGATAATGCATTCAACATACACGTTAAGAAATGTTAGCATGTTAGCAAATCAGAAGCATCTAACATTGAAAGGCAAATGAAGGGCACTGGTTTGAAATGAAAATGTTTGGTGTGTGTTGTGGTTATTAGGATAAAAAATAATTTGTTGAATGAAATGAAACTAAAAAACATAGGCTTGGAAGTGGGCTTATTTGATTGGGCCTGTAGGGCATGGTTCAAAGCACCTAGCAACCATCTAGCACCACCCTAGCAACCATCAATAATATCCTAGCAACTGCACAGCAACAAGATAATGATGATTTAGAACGCTTTAAGAACCACATTGCAACAACCTCCATGCAACCTCAAGCACTGGGTTTTGCAAGCATCAAAACACTCATAAAATGTAAAAATGTTTTAAAAAAAGTTTAATTTTGCTTTTGTAAAAAACAACAACAGCAACACAAGACAATAATGAACCATAATAATGTCTGATAATTGAGTCCCTGTTTTTGCTTGTGGCGTTTCAATCAAGAGACACCTTGGTAGTCACAGCCAATCAGGAGAGACAGATGGACAGGAAATGAACCCCTCACTCCTGCAACCAGCCCATCACACTCTCACACATCTCAGCTCTCATACAGTAACAGCACAACAGACAAGTCATTTTTCAGCAGCAAAACAATTTATGCTTTGCTAAAACTGCTTTGCTTGTCTGTCTGTGATCTAGTAACTGCTGCTGTTCAACCGTTCAACATTCAGCAAGACAGATTACTTGATTATTCATGTCTTATCTGTGTGCAGAATTAGATAGAGTCAGCTTCGAATTTGGCTACAATGTCCATAATAATGCTGTATGTATCTGTTCAATTGTTGTATGTATTGTAATTGCTGTATGTATCTGTTCAATCTGTTCCACTCGTTTTATCTCATATTATCATATCATATAAATTCTTTTTGAAATCTTGACAAGATCTAGCTATAATCTGAAGCTACTGTTTTATTAATATTCATTGATATTAACAATTTATGTTTTAAATATTTTACATGTATGCACAAATTTTACACAAGTTCACAAATTTTTGGTTAAAAATGACTAAAAATTATTACTTTACCACAATTCACAAGGCAAAAGTTACACAATGACAATGAATTTTTCTTTTTTAATTTTAAAAAAATTAATAAATTAAAAAAGAAAATTAAATTAAATAAAAAAATTAATACATTTTTAAGCAAGTGTCATCAGAAAACAAATTATTTTTCCCATTACTTTTAACAAACTGGTCCTGGGGGATTTTATTGGCTGTGTGTATTATATGCATCTGTCGTTTTATTATCTGACATCTAACTAAAAGCAACACAAACAATGACGTTCATGACAAACAGACATGAACAGACAACATTCTCCATCCATGAGCTACAAAAGTAAGATGATGGAAAAGCTAAAGGATTGCTCAGCTGGCTGCCAACATTCTCTGTTTGTAAATAACCTCTTCTTGTAAATAACACTGTTATTATTTACATATAGTGTTCCTGTATCTCAGCTAGTAGAGCATATGGTTAGCAGCGCAAAGGTTGTGGGTTCGATCCCAGGGAACAAAAGTACTTAAAAAAAATGTACACTTTGAATTTACTGTCGCTTTGGATAAAAAAAAAAGCGGCTGCCAAATGAATAAATGTAACCTTAACAAAACCTGTTTTTAGACAAAACAGATTTAAACGAAACTGTGTACTGATAATATTACACATTATTATAATATTTACATTATTTACACAGATAAATGTAAATGTTTATATTAAATAAGACATGAAAAGTTATCAAAAACAATTAGATGAAAAAATTCATCTTCATTCAATTCATTTTTCTGATTACAGTGTGTAAGTGCAAAAATGAATAAACAATTAATGCAGAGGTTTTAAACATTATAATTCATTCCTGCAAATGAAGTTTGTGAGGCGTGTGTTTGAGTGTTGGTGGAAAAGCAATAAGTGCTTCAATCTATCGCTCGCGTCATCAGTCATAAAACACAAGTGAGTCGACAGTCAAGGCTGAGTTTCAATTCAATTTATCTCTAGACAAAAGCGAGTGGGTCCAATGCTAAGTGTATGGATTCACAAATGACATTTGACACTGGTACTATATTACTTTCAAATGATTAAAAATGTTTAAATCATTATTAAATAGACCAATCACAGGATCAATAAATTCTCTCATCATATCGCATATGTTGTATAATGTTTTTCAACCATAACAGGAAGATTTAAGGCCTGTTTATTCCAAAAACATTAACCTTTAAAAATAGTTTTAAGGATAGTGCAGTCTATGTTAACCACACAGCAGTTGTTATATGCATTCAAATATAAATTCTCATTTAAAAAAAATCATGTTTGTGATGTAAACTAAAAAGCTATTGGCTTTATTAAATAAAGGGAGGAGCTTATCACTATGCCCTGCCCAACTTCCTTTTTACTAGAAAGTATGCCAACACAGTAAAGAAACCTTTTATTTCACTGATACCAGAGTGTATCAGAGACAGCAGGTTTATCTGGTGAAAAAGCATTCGACTAGTCTTGTCAATGAGGTGAAGAAAATGTGTACAGTGGTTGCCACGGAGACAGACATCAAGCGTTAAGGTTGTCACTTCCCAGGCATTAGTGATTAGCTGTGAGAATATGTGACAGCGAGACAGTGAACGTCTAAATGAGGTGCGATATGAGACGATCGTGTGGTGAGGGTGGGATGGAACGTGTAACATTCTCAAGAGGCGTGGCATCGTGACACGTCGAACCAACCTCTGATTGCAATTGTTGTTTGCTTGTAGTTATTGCATTAGATTCTTAAAACACAGCCCCCATTACATCACATCAAGCTAGACTGAAAAAGTATGTGAACTTCATAACAAAAAAGGGGATAAATGCTAACACACATACACACACACACTGTTAGCATCACAATGATCTTGCATGCAGTTTGTCGCATTACAGTGGGGGAGAGAGGAGAGCTTACCTTCTATAGGAAGGGAAAATAAATGGAAGGACACAGAAAAGAAAGAGAGAAAAGAAAGGCATGTTTACAGAGTTTTATCAGGGCAAACAGAAAAACAGAGGTGACAGCAAAGTAAACAAAAGCTTAGGAAAGTCATTTTGAGTGATTTCTTATGAAAGCATTTATTATGCATGCTAAGCAAGCCAAGGGCGCCAGTCTGGGCGAGAGATCAAATAGTTGCATTTGGGTGAATTTGACTATGAAATATTGCAGTGAAGATTATTAATCTAATTGTGAAGCACTGTTGCCGTGTGTACGTGGTGACTGCGTGTTATCGGGAATTCTGAGCCTGACTGTGATCATGCTGGAAATGGAACAGATTACATTAGCAGGTTGGATGGGTGTGTCAAACTCATACAGGGAAAAGACCAGATGCTCTGCAAAAACAAAGATGCACAGAGCGTTCCCAACTGAGAGCAACAGTACTGTAAAAATGCTTAGGAGTCACTGTTTATGCAAATGATACCAAATATGGAACAATATTGAAACAATATATACAATATTATATATAACAATATATAAAGTTCTAAGCTGCTTTGGAGTGTGTGTGTGTGTGTGTGTGTGTGTCATACTTTATTGGCCCAGGCATCCTCGTCCCAGGAAGTGAGTTGCAGAACTCTGATGATCTCACTGATTTCAGCGCTCATCTTCTCAAAGGTGTAGTTTCGGTTCTTCAGCGCCTCCTCAACACCGTGGCTCTTGGTGCACTTGGTCGTCACAAAGATTTTAATGGCTGATGGGTGTCAGGAAAAGGTTTTCTTAGAGTCATATTTCACTGATCAGAATTTGAGTGCCGTATGCAGGGCATTCATTTATGACGGATCCAGCCAGAACTCAACAGGGAACGTTCTCAGAATATTGGTGAATGTTCTCTCTACATTTTCCCAGTTATTAAATAGATGTTCTTGCAGTATCGACAGTAAAGGTTTTTAAAATTAGATATCATATCAAAATCGTTATTCTGTAAGCAGTTATTTAAATGTTTTAAAAACATCATATAATAATGAATAATGTTCATATAAACAAGCACTACTGTTAACATAGTGCATCATCTGAAAAAGAACTTTTCTAGAACTTTATAATGTTTAATATCTGACAGTTACCAATATATTCTTATAAGCTAACAATTGTTAGCTGTGTAGACCTTTCATTAGCACCATAGGAATTGCCACATAAACACAGCCTTTTAAAGCTTCTCTCCAGCTGCAAATAAGCTACTATCAGCCTGGATTTATGTTGTTGAGCCAACAGCAGAAAGCCGACTGGATAAAGACAAAATCTCTCCCTCCTGCGAGGCACAAGAAGCTAAATGACTGCAATTATCAGTGTTGCCATATCAACGGCTGCAACACAGAGACTGCACAGGCTCTCTCACCTGATATGAGCACAGGCAGCAATTCCTTCACTGTGTTCATGGAGGTGACCAGCATCACACGGTGCTCCTGGTGTGTCAGTTCCTGCTGCCGCTCGTCGATCATTTTTGCCATCTTCGTCATGCCTGAGCAAAGCAAACAAAATGTATCAGCACAGTGATGATGTATCACATGATGAGTTTAGTGATGAGGTCACAGTGATGAATGTTGTGATAAAGTCAGTGATAAAACCAGTGATAAAGTCAGATAATAAAGTCAGATGACAGAGTCCAACACAAAAGACTGAAAGTTTTACACAAAAGACTGACAGCTGGACTTGATTTCACTGGATTTTAATTGCATGATATATTATAATAATAATCTTTGTAAAGCTTTTAGATCACTCACAGACCCAGCAATTATTTACAGTAAATATTTGAGTAGTAAATATTTACTGTGTGCATGAAGAATGAAAATAATAAATAGCAGTACTGTTATGCTTTATATGAACTATTATATTTCAGATTTTAAATAATATATTATTTTATCCGTTTTTATGACAAATGCACATCAAAATAGCTATTTATCATACATTAGTGGACCAGTGAAAATGTTACTAAGGAAATAACAGAAGTAAAAAAATCTCTATTGTTGAACTCCAAATATAATGGAATCTGGAATTATCTGAAAATATTGTTTGAAGGACATGATGAAAACTTGGATTGTTTAACACAAATAAAGAATAATAGAGAGGCCGTTAACAGACACACCTGGTCCCAGATTTTTAGTGTAAGTGACCAAATCCTCCATAGTTTCCACAACCTCAGCGACTGTCAGGTACTCAAGAATGCCTTTACACACACGGATAATCCTACGCACCTGAAAATGACAAACAAATGACACATTCATCAGGGGAATAGAACATGACTAGAAAACACATCAAAATTGCTGCCTGTAACTGCACTGAGCAGATAGTGTTATAAAGTGTCATTCTACAGGTCTCTGCCCTAAACAGGCAAACCCACAATAACACCATAACATCACCCCCAGTAAACAACACAGATCCTTCAGAAAGATGATAGCAGCACTATTAATAGAGCTCAGAGTCAGCTTTCACCACAAACTGATGATATAATATCTCCACACACAAGCACACATACACTCATTCACACAGTCATACACACACAGTTGTACACAAGCACGCACGCATGCATGCGCACAAATACACACATACACACACACACACACTCATACACACACACTCATACACACACCACCCAGTCTGATGATAATAATATTTCTGGTGCTGACAAAAAAGTTAAACATGTCATTAGAACAGACAGGCATTTCAGCCACATACTGCAGGAAACTACAGCAATAAGTGCTGCTAAATATAGATATTCATGTTTTTAAAAAGAGCTTGGGAGAGATTTTGAATGCAAGCACATTTAGTGTGCAGATCTCTGTCTTGTGATGACAAATCTTGTGACTGAAGCGTGGCAGAAACTTCAGAAGAATCTAGCGCTGATAGAAGATGTACTGTGTGCACAGCAGGTCTTCAGATCATGTGTTTCCTGTCAACTCCATTATCACGGCACACTAGAGTCAAAAATAAGTCTGTGACTGTGTGGTTAGTGTTGTTAGACCAGGAGAAAAACTGAAGTCAGCTTTGATCCAAAGAGTTTATCAGTATGTGTCGTGTATATTCAGTTCAAATTGTTACAGGTTTAGATAAAATGCAAATGTTGAACAATTGTTAACATTTAAACAGCTCAAATCAATGATTAAACATCCTTCACATCCTTCCCAGAGCGAAGGACGTGATATCATCAACAGTTAAAACAGTTCTTAAAAAGCAGAATTTTGAAGATAATTTAGTTTCACTCTTCAGCTTCAAATCCACAGCATCAGTAGATCTGCAGAAAGAATTCGCCTCCCAATGAAACACAAGTAAGAAGATGTTTGACAATCGTACCTCTGCTTCATCAAAGGTCAGCAGCAGGTCTGATGTTCCTGAGAGAATTCCCCGAGATCCGTCGATGAGGTAATCCCGGGCGGGAACAGAATACGGGTCTGTCCTCAGCATTCGAGCGGCCTCCACCAGCTTTGCACAGGCGTTCTCCACCCTAAGAATCAGATTAAGAACAACCTTCATTTTATACAAACTCATCATAACAAACATGTAAAAATGCCATACAGTAGGTCTTATCACTGACCAGTTAAACAAATATGACTATAAAATGACTTATTTAAAGTGGCATTATAAAGATTAAAAGTGGCATTAATGCGAACTAAAAACTGAAGACAATAAACAATTCCAAAGCTTTCAAGCAACCAGTGTTAAATCTGCCTCAGTGTTGCAACCTCCACACCAGACTTAGCAACACTGTATTAATGGATATTAAACCATGTCTCTCACAACCCACATGGAATGTGACATGTTTAGGAGGAGAAGAAGAGAGGAAGAGAGAGAGGAAGAGAGAGAGAGAGCGAGAGAGAGAGGTTCACATGTCCTGTCACCGGCCACAAGTGGGCTGACGGATGAGATCTATGCCAGCTTGTGTTTATGGTGCCAAATGTGTCATCTTATCAAATGTGTCAGCTTTCTGAGTCCAGCCAAATATTCTGCTGTCTTTAAATGAGGCCATCTGCCCAGCCATTTTAAAATTAACAGTCTGGGACCCCAACCATTGGAAAACCTTTGAAATAAAACAAGGTTTCTCTGAAGAAACTGTGTGTGTTTTGAGAAACCGAGTGGTTCTTGCCGGCACTAAATCATTCCTGGAGATGCTAGTTTGTTCTAAGTGCTTTTAGCACACAGCCGTGTGGTTGCTACGGCATTCTGGAAGTTTCTAGGATGGCAGAGTAGTTGCTTATTGCTTATTGGCAACAAGTCAAAAAATTTCTTATACCTAGATATACTTCAGTGTATGAGACCATGTAACAGTTAGTCACATATTTCACTTTTAGACAATCGTCTCAGAATTATTCCCCTTTAGAGGCCAATTAGTGAGCAGAAAAAAGCCATGAAAGGTCCATATGGAGCTCAACTCTGGATACTCCATTCAGTACTACAAGTGGACTTAAGAGAACACTTTATCCTTTGTATTAACCACAACCCAACAGTTAGCACACAATCTAATCTCTATAAGACCTAATCCAGACGGTCATGTTTTGATCCAGGACCCAGAACCCTGTACTTATAATTTCATCATCTCTCCACTTTCACGGTCGGGTCAACAACATGACAAAATGCTCTAAATAAAAAACACCCTAAATTTGTTTTTTTTTACCTTAAAAAGCGAAAGAAACAAAACAACACAGACTCTTGTTTTTAGTGATTTTTCTGTCAGGCTGATGATTAAAGCACAGCCCAACTTTGACACCTGAGAGAGCAAAAAAAATCAAGGGGGAAAACAGAGGGTGAGAGACAGACATAAACTGACAGAACGTCAGTTAAATAGATTCCACACTGACTGTTCCATCTATGAGCTGTCAGGACAGAACATCACACAGCCGAGGAAACTTCAGGGTGAGTAGTCATATAGTGTTTACACAGACTTTATTAATAATGCATCGTAAGCCTCAGCGACGTGGGTACGACTCGGTCGCTGACAGTGAGGTATTACACCGAAAAACAAGCCCTCAATAACTGCATCCTCTCAGAGCTAAACTCCAATGCACAATACATATTATTTTAACCTTTTCTCACATTAAAATAGGCTTTAATTTGAACTATGATTTACTGCTTATCAGAATAAGGTGGTACTGGGGGAAGAGTCCAATCTTCATATCCCAAATGTTTTGTGTATTTCCACATTATTAGCCATCTTAGATTGGGTCACAGCTGATTATATGAGTTATATATATTTATTATATATATTTAACAGGAGTGCTTTCCAGTAACTTGCTGTTAGAACAATTTGTTTTGGACTATTGGGACCATAGTGAATGGAGACAAAGTTCTCTACATTTATGCATTTGTAAGATGCTTTTAACAAAAGTAATTAAAACTTGTGTGGCAAGTTGTGTGACAACACTGTAGAATTTACCATGACTTTAACATCTCTTGACAAGGAAAACTTGTTAAAGCACATGCCTTGTTAATCCTGTGCAATAAGCGTGTGTGTGGGGGGGTATGTGATTACAGCTGATGTATGTTCAAATGATGACCTCCTTCCTAGACAGGAAGCACAGGACTTACTTAATGAAGGCTGCAGGCATGTCTCTCTTCATGATCTTGTCCTCTGTGGTCTGCACTGTCTCTTTCCCCACCTGAGAACACGTAAAACAAGCATGTTTAAAAACACAAAGCAACAGAACTGAATAGGACAAATGGTACAACCTTGCACTGTTTCAAGGCTTTAATTTGAACCACGACTTTGAGTAGGTGGTATTAGGGGGAGGGACATTCTTGTTCAAGAGAGCATTTCATTGGACGATATAAGTGAGTGCAAGATGAGGTTATAACTGTGAGGTTATACACACTATGAAAGCCACTCTGTCAAATTCTATGTCAAATGAAGCACTGTTTCATTTTTAAATTTTAACTACATGGAGTGAAGACATCAAAACGAACACATGCTCCCCGTCCGTGAGCTTCCTGTGCCCTTTTACTGGACATCAGGAATTACATTACAGTGTCCACTAATGCAGAGATAGCAGCCCATCAGAGAGATGCTTGTTATCTCTGCACAGCACACGGCCACTTCCCGCCTGCTGCTTTTTTTCCAATGATGTAATTACAGGAAAGCAATTACATCCCTACATATCTGAATTATAGTTCAAGCACATTTTAAACAGCCATGAAGTTTCGTGAATTGAAAGCAATCTTAATCTTGTCCGACTGGTGACGATAGAGATGAGGTGAGACAGACTCTATTATAAGTGAGAGTGTATTGATTCACAGCTGACGACCTGCTAAAGACCCATTGATTGCATCGGCATGCGTCTATCAAGCAGGCATGCTGCATGGCACTATTGTGGCGCAGTGTGGACAGCACCCTTTTATTGGCTCCTAATGGGCGATAGGGACTCATAAATAAGGCTAACTAGGTGAACTTCTGGGCTAAAGTGGGAACAGAGATCAAAGAGACTCCTATCTCAGCGGGGGGTGTTTAACAGGGCCAATGAAACACATACACATCATGTACATATGTTCCTGTACCTCAACTGGTAAAGCACTGTGCTGCCAAAGTCAAGATCATGGGTTCGATTCCCAGTACAAACAGAAACTGATGTATATCCGGTATTCCTCTAGCTCAACTGGCAGAACATTCCGTTAGCAGTGCAAAGGTTGTGGGTTCAATCCCAGGGAACACAAGTACTGATAAAAAATAAATTAAAATGTATACCTGGAATTCACTAGTCACTTTGAATACAAGCGTCTAATATGTCCAGGAGGCGAGCCAAAACAACGCAAAAAACCCTGTCAAATATTTAATTTCAGTTACAGAAAAACATGATGTACCACAGCAAAAAAACAACCCACCACAGTTCACGCCCCAACCATAATGTGTTCAGGAAGAACACACTCATTATTAACACATGAATCTAATATCATTATTTCTCTGAATGCAGAAGTGATTCAGATGTGATATTTTGAAAAGCACTAGTCACTCTGTTCATAGGGCCTCCACCTCACACTTCTCCCAAGATATTGGACCTGCGACCACATTTCACCGGGTTATTCTTAGCTCAGTGTCCCGGGTCTATAAGGGCGTCTGTAGGGCAAGAAGCAACACTGGTAAATAAGGATCCCCTGCAACCTTATCTGGCAAACAAGAAGCAAACAGAATAAAGTTCCCAAAATATGGATTTACAGGAACAATATTGACTCAGTCTTGCTATGAGTTCCAGCAACAACAATAATAACCACCAGATGAGGGAAATTCATTCTCAATGAATCAATAGTGCCAATGTCTGATAATGTCTTATTATAAATTCACTACAACACAACATGAAGCAATACTGACAGAACAATCAACGAGGGGGAGTACACTGATATACACAACACAAACAATACATGCATAAAAATGAGGGAAAAGAAAATAGCATTAATTTAGAAAGTCTTTAACATAATTTCTGAACAAGTTCTTTGATACAAACGTTTAACTGTTGGTAGGCCATCTTCCATTTACATAAATATCACAAACTTTGGCAAACTTTGCTTTGGGTAAAAATATTTATGTAATAAATAAACATAAATGCCAATTGTATTACTGTAAAAATACTTCAGTTTATTAATCATTACAGCTACACAAAATCTACCTGTTAGACCTCACGACAACAACTGATGGCATGTCATAACACTGGCTCATGAAATACAGACTTAAACTTTAAACACTGACATGGTTCTCATTCCTGTGATGTTTGCTTGTGTGTTTGATTTTCACTCAAACGCACAGTGTCTATTTGTGTGCGGTGGGTCGGAGGGCATTTGTTATGGACACCTGCATGCATCAGATGCCTTTCTCTGCATTCGCTCGTCACTGTGTCTGTTTATGTAACATCGCTTACGCTCTGTCACAGCACACTTACATCTGTCACTTGTTTATGCTACCGCTGTTTATGAGTCTCCCATTTATTCCCACAATCTTCGCTGCATCTCCTTTTAAAGGAAACTCGGCGCTCCAGCAGTCCATAAAAGGTTCCCCTCATATGTATTTGGCAGGATTATTGTTGACGAATAAGCATATAGGTAACAAAGACAAACACAGGAGATAGAGATCCATTGATTGTGTATATCTGATGCATAATTAATGCAAAGTGCTTATAGCAGTTGTAGCCCCACTAAAAGGCTGTTTGATTCAAGGCTGTGCGCATTAGGGCTGATAATGGCTTTTGAAGGAGCAGACCGGGTCACCAACTGTTTCCACCCCAGTCAATCAGGGCCACTGTCAGGTTTCATTAAGCACACTTTCAGCAAACAGGTCTAAAGAGGTCAATGTGTGCATTGTTAAGAATTACAATAGGTACAACAGTTTCCTACTGTAACTCAAAACACACCAGAATGTCTTAGAAACACCACCCATTAGCACTTTAGCAAATAAACTCAAACAAAGTTGCAATTCAAGAAGCCCAAATGTAATAATCAGCTGCCTGAAACAATCAAAACTGCCTGAAATGTCATACATTCATCACAGGGAACGCTTCAAAAAATATTTTCTGTAGTCATGGTCGGATTTATTATGTTATGAAGCTACAGAAAGACTTTAAACTTTAAAAACAAATAAGCCAATATAAAGGATTAGGGGGGTCCTGTGACATCATATCCCACAATAGTTATATTGCTAAGGGAAATTTCCCTGCAAGGATAAAACATCACACAGCTATGGATAAAACATGACTCTGGTGTACTGGAGTCTGGCTTTAAAGATGTGACCTCATCTTCCAAAGCATCTTAAATATAATCACATTGTTGCTGTAACATAATTTGCCAATATATTTTTAAACTTTAAAGGTTAAATATATGAGGAGACGCATTTAAACTTGAGTCTGTAATACGCCCTGAGACTTTTAATGTATGGTTATATTAGGGTGAGATACCTAAAGTATAGAGGTGATGCCAGAGTGAGATAACCAGCTAGTTAAATGCTCTAAAGTGGTAATAACAAGATTACTTGAAATCTCTCCTCTAAACTTGCAGAGAAAGAAAGAAAAAGAAACTTACAAACAAACTAACTAACAAACAAATAAAAAAACTAACAAACAAACAAATGAAAAAACTAACAAACAAACAAACAAACACAGGAAATCATTCAGTTGAAGTTATGGTGCATATTACCTAATCCTTATTTGCTAGTACATATACAAGCATTTGTCATAATAAGGGCCACTATTATTAGTCAACAAACCTGACCAATGATCCCTTATCACAATCCAAAACTGCTCTAGAGATTTAGACCAGTCTAAACATAGAACAGTCTCCAAGATACAGCCCTGCCTTTATAGTGAGAGGAGATATAAAGCATTGATCTCGAGGCTTGGCTGATGTGTTGGACACTTCAGCAGTAACAGGTGCCTCACATGAGGAGGTGGGGGATCTCTGGGGGTCTCTGCAGAAGACGCTGACGCCTTACACTTCCTCAAGCCAGCGAGGAGTCACTTTCCCTGGGCCATGAACCCCACCCCAGCCAAGCACTGTGACTACTGTGTTACTTCCTAGACCAGGAGACCTATTTATTCCCAGGCACAAAATACTCATTCCCTATTTCTGACTCACTCACGTACGATAAGAGGATTTGTCTTGCATTACTTTAAATACTGACAGCTGGACATTCATTCAGCCTGAGGAACAACACAAAAAAATCAACACACTAGAACAGAACAGAATGGAAAAAGGAAAATAAATATATGGAAAAATTAGGAAAAGAAAAAGAGAAGGAATAGAATCAAAGTATATTTAGTACACAGTCGAATGTCAATGTAAAGCCCATGTAAATGAATGATAAATACTGTTATAATTGCTTATATTTGTATATGTTTGCATTCAAGACAGTACGAGTAGAGTTTGTATTCAAGATATGTTTGTATTCAGAAAGTAAAGAGGACATACCATTAAGATTCTAACTGGTTGCTGTGGACACGCTGGGAAAATACTGGTACAAAAGTCTTTAAGTTTCTGGGATTTAGGAAACATCAAAGAAACTTAATGTACTTTTATAAACAGATGATCTTTTTGAACATAAAAATACAGACTAATAAAGACTCTTTGTACTCAACTATCCCTTCATTTCAGCAGTATGAACAAGCCACCGTTGTTTTATGTTTCTCGAGTTTTATATTTAGGCAATGTGATGTACAAATGATGTTATATATGCAATTTACATGGCAATTGCTTTATACGTACAGTCACTGATGTACCACATACACTGATTCAACCTGTGCCCTCACTGTCCATCAATGTCATATGTATCACATTTAACATCACCTACTGAATCACATGTGATTGTCAAAACAAACGAATTGGGTCATGAGACTGTAATGTAACTGTGGTTACATTTCTCATTTGTCCATGCATTTTGGGGGAAAGTTTGTTTAATAAAAATAAAACGTGCCTTAATAAAGACAAATGAGCATTAGATGCACAACATATCAAACACAACGTGCTGTACGTGTTATAGGACGGATGGGTCCGACTCTCACCCGCACAAGGTTGCTGACAGCCGCTTGCACTGCCGCCACGGGGCTGCTGAGATCTGGGATCGCTTTCCCATCAACTTCACCCTCCTCGTGCATGATAACCAGGTGGGATATCTGCTGAGCCACTGGCTCCAGGATACTCTCTATCGTCTTGGTATGGAAAACTGGCATCCTAAAATTTAAATCCTCCACACAGGTGAGAAAAAGGCACGTGTTCGCTGCAAGCAATGACTGTCCTGCGCTTCCCTAGTTGTTTTTCCAAGGGCACCACGATCCAAACGTCTATTCCCACTCCTGCAAGGCAACCGCTATTCCTCCTCACTGACCGACGCCTTCTGTGGAAAACCATATCAATGCGCCCGGTGAGTCTGAGGAGCGACGTGCCAACCAATCAGCGCAACGGTTCGCACATCAGAGATCAGATCTGATTGGTTAAATGGTGACGCTGTTTCCTTTAAGCCCCGCCCTTACCCACCTTCGGTAAGGGTGCCAGCGCTTCCCTAACAAACTACGTCATGCATCCAGTAGCCAAAATTGGGATGCGTCGGACTGGAATGACCAAGTGAGGATATTCCAAGTTACATATGACTATATTATAAGCGATGCGAGTAAACGTTGTATTCAGTCACAAACCATGCAAACATTTTTGTCCATTGACTGCAGATTTAAATCAGGTCACCAGTCAGTATTATATTCATCATACCTGGATGTAATGTGAACACAGGCAATTTCTCTAGTTTAGCAACTGGTGATGGTAGTGCATGCTGTAAATATTAAATATTGAGTGAAGTAAGTAACATACAAAAACATCAAATGTTTTTAACATGTAAAAAGATGCTTACTTTTTTGGTCATGTTTAACCAACAAAAGTTACGGATTGCAGCTTTAAATGAGATCAAATGAGGCTAGACTGAATTCAGCAAAACACTTCCTAAAATACAGGCATTTGCACAACTGGAAAACCTTGTAGATCACTGATATACAGGATAGCCCCTAAGAGAGCATGTCTGTGACAACTTGAGCCAGGTCCCCTATTATATATATTGTGTTCCATTTTTTTCTTTAAAGATGTCCGAACTTCATCTAGGGCAGAGGCACAAATGAACTTAGCAGCTACAGGGGTTTACAAGCACAATCTAACAATATGAAGTCACAATAAAAACATGGTGAGACACTGTAGGAGTTTGTCATTAACTGCAGGACATGTTGGCGTGATTCGGTTTAATACTTTACTCTGAGTGCTGAGACAAGAATAAACATTTGGTTAAAGAGAGACTGACTTCCCATATTGAGACACTCTCTTCCTCAGTTTAAAGACAAGGCTTCATTTTGACATCTTCACGATGTGTTTTGAACGTCTGCATAGTATTAATGTTTAGATGTGATTATGTTTTATTCACAAGGTCGCATTTTTAGACCCCATTCAGTTCTATTACGGTAGGGACACAGAGCAACTGTAAGGCTACCTAATAAGGAGAGGTTTTAATGGAAGACCAGTGTCTTGCAACACTAATAAGGTAAATTGTTGATTATATAAGCGGCAGCTGCCACAGAAGCTTTTAAGTCTGGAGTCACTTGGGAAAACTGCTTGTGTATGAAGAACATTATTTGCAGTCTCTCCGTGTCTTCAGACCTGACAGGAAAACTCCAGTTTCTGTTGTGTTTTTAAACCCTTTCTGACAGCAAAAATTGTCAAGTTGTCAATCCAAAAGCACATTTCAAATACCAATTCTAACTTCTATCAATTCTATTTATCTATTCCTATCTATTGTTTCCTTCAGTATTTTGAATAGCTGCCTGTTCTGTCTGGCCCATTTTTTGTGTATGTATATATCTGGCAGTATGTCTGTGTAAAGATTAAAATTATGTAAAATTATAGGAGAGACTCAATGCAGGCACGTCTATTTCTGAGACAACTTGCATCAAAAATTTAAGCCTTATAAGAAACTTTTAATAATAAGATTCCTTTTCGAAAGAAATATAATAAACTTTAATAAACTCTGTTTTGGCAGCACCCCCTAGTGTACAGCGGGAGTTATTACAGAACTTAGAACTAGCTCAGGTTCTGTTGAAACCAGAACATTTATATTGAAAGTATAATTTTAGAAGCTTTTTTAAGAAGTATAAAAATATTGCTTCAAAACGAAATTACACACTTTCATTTTAAAACCAGGTGTTTGAAACCTATATAAAAAACACAAAGGAAATCATTTAAAGGACACAGGTGTATAAATTAGTTTTATAAATATAATGCCATCTCTATATAATATAGTTATTGGATCTTAGCTTATTAGCTCTTATTAGTTCAGTCAGAATGTATCTTTTTTCTTTTTAAGGATGTCCTACTTTTGTCAGTCTTATGTCTATGTTGATTTCTGAAAATTTGATGATGTGGGTCTACACTGATTCTCCTTATTTTTTACAGTATATTTTTTTGTTTCAGCGAAAGAAAACTTCTTCTTTCTTGGAAACTTCCTGAAAACAGCAGTTGGCTGTAACTTTCTCACACAACATTCACACAAGTGTGGCCTAATGGTTAGAGAGTTGAACTTGCAATCCTTGTAATGAACTTGTAATTTGATTCTCAATGCCGGATGTCACAGTGAATGGCTGAAAGTTTGAAAGTTGAAAGTTTCAACTTTCAACTTTCACACAGTGAAAGTGAAAGTTTCAACACAAATTTAAATGTGAGAATATTTTATTTAAATATCACATATTAAAATTCATAACCAGGTTTTACAATGATAGCTGTGTCTAAATTATCCCGTAAGAAGATCGGAAGATCCAGATCAGTTGTCTTTACATATTGTAATAAAAATATTTGAGCAAAATGATTTACACACTGACCATAAATAAATCATTTCATTAATTGGGGTCTTCATACATTAACATTAGTATCCAATAATAAATAAAACAGCATTTTATTGTATGATTTCTTTGTGCTTACAATACAAGCAGCTGCCGTATATCACCTAAGTGACCGAAACAACTGGCACATTTACCCTAAAGCCCTGAGCATTCATTTAAAAGACATTCCTGCTGTTGTTTCGCCCTCAAAATTATTCCTTTTTTGGATACCTGGAACCTGCTGTATATGCAGGTAAATCTGTATGCCATGAGATCCACTTGTTATAATTGGTGACTTTTGTGTAAACACCCGGGTTAGACTTTTTTGCACACTCTTTTCCCCAGCTAATGATACCAAAGAGGAACATTGTGTTATTTATTTCACACACCAGGGGTCCTCCTGAGTCACCCTGGAAGAAGAGAAAACACAGATGAGATACATCAATTTTAAAAGATGCGATTGTATTTGATTGCTGTATAATGGATGCTGTGCTTATCAATCATTGGTGAGAAAAGCATGTTTATGGGCAAATCCTCCAGTTTACCTGGCAAGCATCGTCTTCCCAGTTTCTGCCAGCTGCGCAAAACATGTTTTCCGTGACTTCATGGACTTCCTTGTTGTAATACTTCTGCTGGCAATCTGTCTGGGGAATAAGCTTCACTTGGGCCATTTTCAGATGCCGTGAGAATTCAAAGCCACCTTCACAGATTACAACACAACACAAAGATTTATCACATCACAAAGCAAATGTTTCAGTTCTGTCGTATAATTTGTCCATTTAGAATTCCAGCTGCGCTTTAATCCACAATATACTAACAGCCTTGATATTCAACACCTGTTTAATCATATAACTAACAATTTTAGGCTATAGAAACGTTTCTTTACTGTCTTCATTAAGTAGTAAAAATGGCATTTTAATGGTAAAAATGGTATTTGTTCAGATTGTTCCTTACTTAATTAAACATTTTTTTATTTGTAACATACGTTTCACTAACAGCTTTGGAATTATGTTTTATATGTAACCTTTAAAAACATTCTACTAACTTTACTGCAAGAATATTTTTGCTAACTTTGAGAGAATGTGTAGAGAACATAACCAATATTCTGATACACAATATCTTGCAGGCATTTATTATGATATTTAGAGTCACACAGCAGTACATCATAACATCTTTCCTCAGTTGGAATTCCTCAGTTGGAATATTGATGTCATTATTTGATATCATAGATCAGCTGTTCTGATACACCATCTTTGCCTACAATGTGTCTCATCTAACCTTTTTGATGTCTTCCATAGCCCGCAATCTCACAATAGAATCCTGACGGAACCATTTTCTGGAATGGCGGGAGACAAGCGGTTCTCACAGAATTTGTCTTTAACGCGCATTGTCCGTTGCTGTTGACTATCTTCAGCAGAGCTAGATGCAAAAAACACGGTTTTCACTACTCATTAATGCATTCTGTCCAATTAATTCAGTTATTAAATGCAGAAAAACAGAAAAAAACATACCAATGTCGTGGTTATAGTTTTCGGTTGAGTAGTCAAAGTCACTGTGGACCACAAGTTTGCTCACGGAGAACTTCTGCTCTGTTGAGTTAGTTTCATTGATGGCATTTTTTCCCAAATAGACAGAGTATTTCTTTATTTTGGTTTTCTCTCTGTTTAAACCAAGTAAACAATAGCATTTTAGTGAACACTATAAAGTAGTGATATAAAATTAGGGTACACTCTGCAGTTTGACAAACCCTGAAGGGAAACAGTGGGCAGCGGTGAGGACCCAGCATGGAGCAATGAGAGTCCCTCCACAAACAAATCCCTCTCCAATGAAGATAGTTGCAATCCAGGGCTGAGTTTCAACAGTTGACCTTAACCCTCCGATTATCTTAGATGTACGGGCCAAGTTTCTCTCCCCACATGTTAATTCTGCATAATGCAATAAATCAGCACTTAGTCCATTACAAACTACATGAAATATCATTTTTACAGAGGGAAAGAAAATGAACAGTGTTTACCTGTGTCCTGCTTAGCTGAATCAGGTGTTGGTGGGCCTTTGGCTGAATGAGCAATAATAGATTGTGTAAGTCAAAGAATTTAGCAGTAGATCAGAGTAATAGAATAAAGTTATTTTATTCTACAAACTTGAAGAAATGATAGAAGGTCCTTTTACTTACTCGGCTTTGCTATACTAGGGAAAACGCCACAATATTCACGAGCAAAATATTTTCCTTTTTTTACAAAACACCATGGCTGAATGCTGTTATCTGGATTCCTGAAAGAGGAAAAATTTACATGAAAATGGAGAATAATCCCAGGAATTTTGTATTTATTGTAACATTTTAGAAAATGTTGGTATGTTTTGCTTGGATACAAAAACATTAGTTGAATTTTTTTTCTAATTCTGTAATTTTTTTTAAAAACGTCCCACTAACTAATTAATAGTAACATTTTGATATATGAAATATAACATTAAAAATTTGACTAATATTACTGTAAGAATTTTTTACAATCGTTTAGAGAACATAAGACAATGTTTTGAAAATGTTTCCTGTCAGCTGGGCTAAATTTTTACATATTTAATAAAGTGTGAGTGAAATTCTCTGTTTATTGGGTGTAGTCATGGCAATATAAGGTAGCATAAAAACACATGAGAAAATATTACCTGCAGTAGTTATGATGACAATGTCTGAGGGCAGGGATCGCATGTCTTCTGCTCAGGATGTGGTTCCAGTGAACACACGTCCGTCCACTGATTGTTACTGACACTCTGCCTCCATATTTGTTTCCAACATTTCTATCAAGCGGGCAGTTATCAGCATTATCTGAGAAAACATGTCATACCTTAAATACTTTTCATAAATTGCCACAATTTTATTTTAATATATCAGCTAAGAATATATTCCTAAAAAGTCTTGGAATCTAAGAGTGTTACAAAATTCAAAAGACTTACATTTTGCTGGAATATAAGGGATTTTCCTAAACCGATGAGATCGATGGCTATGCATCTAAAAACAGGAAAATAAATATCGGAATTAATTATCAGGTTGGGGGGGTATTCCACGTAAAGGTCATTTTAGGATGCAAATATTTTCGGTTCTGCTTTTTTGCTACTTACCGCTGTAATAGAACACAGAACACATGTCAGCAGTAAAATTCTTACAGTGACCTTCATCTTGACCATAAACCAATGTCTTCCTTTTTTGGAAATTCTAAAGAATTTGATTTGAGAACATGATTTGAGTACATAAAAACATCACAGCATTTATGAAATTGAAATTCATGAGAATCTATAAATAATAGGACACCTGCTTAGGTAAAGGGTGGTCAGATAAAATGTATATATATATATATATATATATATATATATGTAAATAAAGCATGCACAAAAAATCAACAAAACATTCATGGAATAAAGAGTAATAGGTCGTTCCGTGCTTACCGTCCAGTCAGTTAACACCACGATAGACCGCTGATATTCTCTTTTGCATGCAGCTCTCTTTGTTGCATTGAGAAGCTTTACTGAGCCTCCAGGTCACGCTCTGTTGTGTGGAAGTCTGTGTTTCTTGCTTTATAGTGACTGTTACGTGATTGGCTGAGGAGGAACTGCCCTCGTGCTGTGCGGTAACCGTAAGCTAGCTAGCAATGGTTTGGTCAAAAACCACAAGTTTGACTAAAGACATTGTGCCTTTTTAAACATAAAACCCCTTAAAGAGGAAATTATCCTGTCAGTGAGTTTGGCCATATAAAGCAATGATCGTCATTGTGGTTTCTACATTGCACTGTGCATTTTACAGCATTTTGGAAACTATGATCAAACGAGCTGGTGAACTAGTAAAATATATCTAGGGCCTGCATAGTACCAGCTCTCATCCCAACAGTGACAGTTTTGTTGTTGACTTTAAAAGCTATGAATGTCCACCTACTGTGGACATTAACCAAACAAAACAGAGCTGTTGTTCTTGTCACAGACATCTTGTTCATTGACTGCCATCTTGGTCATTAGCTTGCTGTTGTAAATTTTACACAAGCTAGTTTTTCCATCTGTGTGTATGTCTCAATGTAACTCCGTGCATGTGTCTGCTCTGTGTCCCGGTGTATTGTAATCCTGTGCTTTCTTTTCTCAGGGTCTCAGACGATTAATCACAGTATTACATTCTGTTATAACTGGGTTTGTTTTAATATAAAGATAAGATGTATTAGGGGTTTTCATGAATGAGCAACCAGGGGAGATGATGTAATTATTACCTTCCAATACTTTAGCAAATGTGCAGATGTTTAAAAAATGTTCAGACATTCATTTCCTGTTTGACACACAGATAAACTTCCAGTGTTGCGGATTTCTGTTTCAAGAAACCTTAGCTAAATGTTTGCATTTTGTTAATGTGTTTTTTCTATTGTGTGTATGTGTACAGGTATGGCAAACATCTAAAAATGCTCATACATTGGTCAAATCATATTTGGTTTGTTAAATCATGTCAATAAGTTTGCGTCAGGGTTACATTTAAGATTTTATTGTCACCTGTGAGAGGTCTTCAGTTTCTAAAGTCAGTGTGTGTGTGTATGTGCCCCCACCCCAAAGGACCCTCAGTCATGTAGGTATATAAAGCAGGCATATTTTCGGAGTGACTTCCTCTTTTCTAGAAATATGCTAATGTGGCTTGCAGAGAAAATGTGAAAATGTGAAGCTAGATGAGGTTTTGTGGTCTTGCAGTATCGTGTGTCTGTGAGGGGTGGGGTGACACTTCAGGGTTAAATTTACAGGAACAAAAAAACTAAAAGAAAAGGTTCACATGAAACTCTTCAGATATATTATTTAAGAAGCTTATTTTCTAAAATTAGTTAAAAATTTTTAGCTATTTTGCACATTTTATGTTTTTCAGTGCACCCCAATTTCACATGTGCGTAATATTTTAATCATAAAGCATTGCTTATTATTTAACAACATGATGTTTTACCTGCTTACAAAATAAGATTGTGTGTCACTAATATACATTGTAAATATAAAAAATATCATATCAAATGCAGTTAAACATAAAACATAAATAATATAGATTAATCTTTAGCGCCATCTCCTGGATATGACGTTTGGTCGATATATCCATTGCCAAAATATAAAATAATATAATATTGGAATATAATTGAGTATATAATGGAATATGCATAACAATATATAAGTAATTACGTATTGCCATAAGCCATTAGACGAATACTCTTCTTTTTCAAGGCGTCTCTGTCCAGACTGATTTGGGATCAGCTTCGTGGACAATTCTGAATCACTGCACACTGTTTAGTTTGGATCGGCCGATCTTGGATCAGCTGGGATTTTTAAAAATCCCAGGCTGCGCCCAACCCACCGCGCATGCGCAGAATGTGTTTCGTTTCTGACTGGAGCAGCAGCTGACTGGCGTGGCCTCCGTCCACAACATTTATCGCCAGTCAGTGCTGCTGTATTGATCCTTTTCATGACAGAGCAAGGTTTAGTTTTTGCTTTTCCAAGTGCGATTTTATCCTCGCTTCACCGCGATTGTTGTTATGAAAAGCTGACACGAGACAGCTCGCATCATATTGTTTACGTGTAGCCGGTTAGCCAGTTAGCAAATCTGACATCCGATCCAAGCCCATGCGAGAATGAATTTGATATCTGTGTTATTTCATGTGGATTGATACATTCATTTAACAAGTTCTTCAGATGGGGTCGCTTCGAGCACGTTAGGTAACAGATTGAAGCAAGGTAAGTCACTACAGACGGACTCTTTCTTCTCGTTTACTAGCCATTTTTATCCCATCGATGAATGGTTTCACTTTCAATCACCATTAGCGAAGCCATTGACACGGTAAAGAAACATGTAAACAGCCTGTAAAGGCTACATACATACTGATCGTACTGCGTGTGTTGCTGTGACTTTGTTGAATACAGCTAGTGATGTTTGTTCTGTAAATGATATCTGATATCTACATGCTGATGTGTGAACCAGATGGAGAAACCTCCTTTCAGACAGAATCGGGTCTGTGGTTCCTGGCTTATGAAGGAGAGGCTTGGAACTGGAGGAT
The DNA here is from genome assembly GCA_036877545.1 of Yasuhikotakia modesta. Taxonomy (NCBI): domain Eukaryota; kingdom Metazoa; phylum Chordata; class Actinopteri; order Cypriniformes; family Botiidae; genus Yasuhikotakia; species Yasuhikotakia modesta. Next base: position 51,012 of record JBAJNP010001656.1, read on the forward strand.
TCGGCCATGTCTACCTGTATCAGCATCAGGTGAAACTCTCAGGATGCTGCTAATGTTAAAGATAAACGTAAATGTAACGTTTCTTTTAGTTTGTCAGCTGAAACTGAAAGTTCACATGGATGCTCTTCCGTCTTCAGGAAACCTCAGAAAAAATAGCTGTGAAGCTCTGCCGCCTTGAACTCAACGCAAAAAACAAAGACAGATGGAGTCGAGAGATTCAGATTATGAAAAAGTGTGTACAGCCCTGGCAACAATTTTTGCTTGTTTTGATTGGTTTATCATTGTTATTTTACTTGGATAATAATAATTTTATTACCATTTTTCAGGCTAAAGCATCTAAACGTGGTGACGGCAAAAGACGTTCCCGAGGAAATGATGCACATTGCCTTGAATGATTTGCCGCTTTTAGCCATGGAATACTGTTCTAAAGGAGATCTTCGGAAGGTTTGTAGTCTTACATAATTTTCAAGTCAGCCAGCCAGTCAGGGGTTATTTAGCTTTTTGTGCAATACGGATCAGATTATTTCAGTTGTTTTCGTTTCTCCTTGCAGTTGCTAAGCAAACCAGAAAATTGCTGTGGGTTAAAAGAAAGTGACGTGTTGGCTTTACTAAACGATGTTGGTAATGCGTCTCTTCCTAAATCTGTATTTATTGCTTAATTTATATGTATAACTTTATTATCTGTCATTAGCAAGAATGTAAAACAGGATTTTTGATGCTCCTCAGGTTCCGGAATCCAGTACCTCCACGAGAACAAGATCATTCACAGAGATCTCAAGCCAGAGAACATTGTGCTACAAGACATCAATGGAAAGGTATTTGCTATTCAGTGGTTTGCTTGTTACATGAATGAATGTTTTCCTGAGCTCTCATTTTGACGTCTCTGCAGCTTGTCCACAAGATAATAGACCTCGGCTACGCCAAAGACCTGGACCAGGGCAGTCTATGCACATCATTTGTTGGGACTTTGCAATATCTGGTATGTGTTTACATTGACGCACTGATTGAGTAATTCAGTATTACTCTGTAGTTGACTACAACAAGTGTTTTCTGTTGTCATCCGTTTTTTGCAAACAGGCTCCAGAGCTGTTTGAAGGCAAGTCGTACACGGTGACTGTCGACTACTGGAGCTTTGGCACAATGATCTTTGAGTGCTGCTGTGGATTCCGACCATTTCTTCATAACCTCCAGCCTGTGCAGTGGTACTTATCCTGCAAATCACTAATAGTTACACCAACATGCTTTCATGTGTTCTTACAACTTCATTTAGTAATATTAACATAAGAACATTTGGCTTTTAAGGACAAGCAAAGTGCGGAACAAAGGCCCCATGGACATAATGGCTGTGGAAGATGTGAACGGAGAGGTCAGATTTTCCACCCACCTTCCGTATCCCAACAATCTAAGCAGGTAGCAAGGGACCTTGTCTTTAAGTTCAGATTCTGGCAGTTTTCTGGAGACTGATTGTGTATTTTGACTCCTGCAGGACATTACTGGAGCCTTTAGAGAGAGTTTTGCAGCTGATGCTGAAATGGGACCCGGTACAAAGAGGAGGAGGAATAAATCCAGACACAAAACAGCCCCACTGTTTTTCTCTTCTTGATCAGTTACTCAACATGAAGGTTTGTCATTTGCATAATTGATTCTAATAAGGTCCATTTATTTTGTCAACCGCGTTACACCATTAGGCAGTACGTAAAACCTGTTGTAAGGTATTACAATGTACACTTTAACTACAAAATGTAAGATTCCTCTTCGGTTTTGTCAACCCCTGTTGTGGCAAAACATTATCTCCAGAGTTTGATACTGAACTGGTTTGCATTTAAGTGTGAACGCAAAGCCTGTGCAAAGTGATGTCCACTGTTACACCAATGAACTGAAAGCCCTTGAACGTATTCTAGGCCACGATAAGTGCCCCCCTAAATATGACTTGACCCATGTTTTATTGTAGGTTGTGCACATCCTGAACATGACCACGACCCAGGTGCACTCATTTCTGCTCAGCCCAGAGGAAGGGCTTCACTCCCTGCAGCAGAGGATTGAGACAGAGACCAAAATCGAACCTTTAAATCAAGAGCTTCTGCAGGAAACAGGAGTGATGTTAGATCCCAGGAAACCTGCCGCACAGTGTGTCCTAGACGGAGTAGTGAGTGTTACTCGTCCGGTTCTGTGTTATTTCTTTTTTCAGAAGCACGTTTCTCACTGCTGTGTTCTGTTTCTGTGTTCTGCGGTCATCAGAGAGGATGGGACAGCTACATTGTGTATCTGTTTGACAAGAGCTTGACCAATTACTCAGGGCCTCTCACTGCTAGAACACTTCCTGAGAGTGTGAACTTCATCGGTATGACTTGCATTTACATTTAGGCACTTAGCAGACGCTTGTATGCAAAGCCACTTACTTACATTAAGTGAGGAAAACAAAGAAGCTATAAATCATAAGACGACAATAAACAGCTGTACGTAGTTGGTATTTGCTTTTGTTGAATTGTAGTTTGGTAGTTTGTTCATTTAGATGGTAGATTTAAGTCTTTCTTTGGCAAGGTCTTTGGCATTACTGTGATTAGCATTCTCTGTTACAGTGCGGGAAAGCAAGTCTCAGTGTCCCCTCAGTGCCCTCAAGAAGGTTTGGGGGGAGGCAGTTAGCTACATCTGTGGCCTCAGAGAGGACTACAGCCGCCTCTTCCAGGGCCAACGTGCAGCCATGTAAGTGTATTATATATCATGCTGATAAAGCTTTTGGACCTTCAGTAGTTGGTTAAGTTGTTTTCCTGTGTGCCTTTATTTTTAGGTTGAGCCTCCTTCGCTACAACACCAACCTTACAAGATACAAGAACACAATGTTCTCCTTTTCTCAACAGTTGAAAGCAAAACTTGATTTTTTTAAGAGCAGCATTCAGTATGACTTGGAGAAGTACAGTGATCAGATGCAGTATGGGATATGTGAGTACAAAATCCTCTTGCTTAAGCATCCGGCATCATTTAGAGTATTCATAATCAAAACCTTTTCCTTCTGCAGCTTCTGAAAAGATGTTGAAGGCCTGGCAGGACAATGAAGAGAAGGCAGCTGCATTTGTTCAGGTGCTGCAAATGAACTCTATAGTAGTTTCTATAGTTGAAACTTCTATAGGGTTTCAACTATAGGGGTTTTCAACTATACGGTTTCTATAGTTGTATATGTTCTATAGTATTTTGTGTGTGAACTGACATTATAGCACCTGAAAGTATTTCTTTTTTGAAGGTGGCAGAGATCGGCCATTTGGATGAGGAAATAATGGCTTTGCACTCAGAAATTGTTGAGCTTCAGAGAAGCCCTTATGCTCGTCGTCAAGGAGATGTGATGGAGCAGCTGTGAGTATATTCACTATATAACATTTTCAGAACGTTAGCAGGGTCCCTCAATCATCTTAAACCTTTTGTGATCCATTCATGTCTGAACACAGGCAGGAGAAAGCAATTGAACTCTACAGACAATTGAAGGCAAAATGCAAAAGTAAGTGAGTCTCTGCTTACAATAATCTCATAAAGGTTCCTTAGTACTGAAAATTCTCTGTTGTATTAGTGAGGTAAAGGGGGTCACAATTTGGTGTTAAGAGGGTGTTTTTTGTCCCCCTAGTGCCTGACCCCCAGCATGGCTATAGTGACAGCTCTGAAATGGTGAAGGTTATTGTACAAACAGTTAAGAGTCAAGACAAGGTGCTAAGAGATCTATATGCACACCTCAGGTAAAAGCTTTAACATTATCTGTTATGTGAACCAAAAATATTTACAGATCGCTGCATATAGTACATTTTAATCCAAAGGGGAAACATGTGTTTCCTCAGCAGCCATTAATAGATGATTGTGAACATAATGAATTACTTGCATCGCCTGGAATTACTACGAATTGTTTTATCAGTATACTGTAGTAATGTGTCTCTGTTATTTGCAGTAAAATACTTCTGAGCAAGCGAAAGATTATTGACCTATTTCCTAAAATTGAGAGGACGCTGGAGAGCATAAAGGAGGCGGACGGCACTGTCATGCAAATGCAAATCAAGAGACAGAGAGAGTTTTGGCACTTATTAAAGATCGCCTGCGTGAGTAACATGCTGTTATGGCTTTAGGGCCAAATATGTTTTATGTAAGTAATGCTTGGTTTGTGTTTGTGTGGGTGGTACCAAAACCTTAAATATATTAGTTGCATATTATGAAATTAATTTAGCATCACGATAACACCATAGTTACTGTGCATTTGTCTTCAGGCACAAAACACACCGCGAACCCCTGTGGGGGCAGAGATGCCCTCCTCACTCTCAGCATGGAACCAGACTCAAGCCCAGTATTCTTGTCGCCTGCCCTTGCCCCTCCAAGTGCCACACGAAGGGTAAATGTCTACCAAGAGTGATTTCACACACAGACTCTGTTTAAATCTCTGAGCTGCCGGATTGTATAAAGTCCTCATGTGACTGTTGTTCCAAACGTTATGCCGTGTGACAGTTAGTCACTGCCAATGTAGGGACAATTTAGTGATTCATTTATGATTTTGGAACAGAGCCAGGGTGCCGTTACCCTCTTGAGAATACAGCCGTGTTTCAGTTAATTTCCTATAGATATTTTCAGATGAGAAGGTTTACTTGTCATATCACTGTTAATAATCAGTTTCTTTGGTTACCAGTGAGTCAGTCAATCATTTGCTGGAGGAGAACCAGCGTTACTTGAGCCAGCTAACTAGTTTACTGCAAGAAACAACTGAGGAGAAACCAGAAAGTATAATGGTGAGTGATTTATGTGACGTTAACACAAAAGCAGGTTAAGTTGTTTGTTAAAGTTTAATATCAATTTTAATATTAGAGTAACACATGAATTGCTTTGAGTTTTAGAATATTTCTATGTAACAAATTCTGTTTTTTTTATGTTTTCCAACTCATTCAGGCTGAAGACTGGAGCTGGACTAAATATGACCTGCCGGTTGTTAAATCCCAGCGTTTGTAGTGTCACAACAAACTGATTAACAGGAAGTAACACACTCATTCTTTTCAAAACATTTACTCATCATCACTGGGGGTTTGTGTTGATTTGGATTATTTGTTTGTCAAGGTAACTTTCTTGTCTGTTTCTGAATTCAGTTGAGTTCACATTTAGCTGTGTTGTAGCAACCCTGTATATTTTAAACTGACAGAATCAACATCATGCAAAAAAATATATTCAATGTATTTATTTATGTACTTCAAAATTCTTTGTATGGTTTGATTTGTTAGTAGTTTAGCATCTGCACTTTAAAGGCTCACTGTGAATGTTATGAAAGGTGTACGGTTAATTAGTCAAGTCACTTTATATGTATTAAATAATATTAAGAATAAGGTGAGACACAAGTGAAAGTTTAAACTAAACAGCAGATCAGTGATGAGAATAATATAAGGGTTGTTGTATAATGATATAAGTAACAAATATAAATGACGTGTAAATTTGGAGACTTTGATTTGAAATGTGAGAATGTGTGTTTGGCCAGACGTGTCTGTCRTCACAGTTCTTTCAATTTTTTATTGAAAGAACTGTGAAAGACAGTTGAAACACAATATTATTGGTATAAATACCATAATATTGTCTTATGCAACAGAGAATTGTGAAGAATTCATGTGCTCGTAAGCGGGCAAAGTATAAGAAAAATACAGGGCATACAAAGCTGACAATGTCAACCGTAAAGGAACAAGGTATCTTTGAAACACATTCTTTGTCGTGTAAATTTTGTCATTTATTTAGCCATGCATCACAAACTATCATACAAGATTTTTTTGTAAGCGTATTTTACACCTGGGTCTATGAAAGGACACTTTTAATGTGTTTTACTATGTACATGACAAATAAACTGTAATTAAAGTGCTGCACATTGTTTTTCTGTGTTGTGACGAAATGCCTGGATGGCAGCAGAAACAGTAAAAATAGGTGTTAAGTGATGCTCATTTCAATTACAACTACGTTAAAATATTATGATATTTTATTAGAAAGCATCTTGAGATCAAAAAGTTATTTTAAAAAAGTATACGTTTCATATATATATATATAGATATATAGATATAGATATATAGATATGTGTAGATATATAGATATATATATAGATATATATTCACATTCACACACACCACCACATATATATATATATACACACACACACATATATATATATATATATAAGTATACATATATATATATATTCACATTCACACACACACACACACACATATATATATATATATTCACACACACAACATATATGTATATATATGGCGAGAATCTAACTAAATTGAGGTCGTGTGAATGTATGTGTTGCGTTACTTGCGTAGCGTTATTGAGGACTTTTATTCTGAAAGAAAAGCGCTATAGTTTGATAGGAGGATGTCTTAGCATCCAGCCCAATTGTGGAGAAACGATCGATGTAAGTTTTACATTAACTGCTCTGTTCAGTTACTGTGTTTTGCGATGTTTAGTTTCTCACCAGTGAAGCATTTAAACATGCGCTGATCTCTCTGCGATGAGTTGTTGATATGTTGTCCCGCTAACCTCAAGTTAACGTCTCCGTTTCAATTCATTATTGCTGATCTGTTTTTGCAGCTCATCGCTGATAATAATAATGGCGTCACAGAAATGTCTTGGAAAAGGTAGGAAATGACTTACCACCAATCCAGACTCATGCAATAATTGCTATATCTATCTATCTATCTATCTATCTATCTATC
>JBAJNP010001657.1:0-43832 GCA_036877545.1 Yasuhikotakia modesta
GGGAGTATGTCTAAACGATCCCTATTTACGATCAGCCAGAAAGGGCTATGGAGACCCTGAGTCTGCCATAGCACCACTTTGTGATCAAAAAGAGCCTTAAGACAACCAGCAACAGGCTGAAGGAGCTGATAAGATCTCTGGGGATGGCATGGTTTACTGGGACCCTTGGCCCCCTGGTGGGGACATGGTCACTTACCCCTCATTTTCTAAGTCATATCTGAAGCTGTTGCAAACCAGATGGCTCCTGACCCCGATGTGGCCTCAGGACCACACGGTACAGACAGAATGTTTGACAAAGCCAACATTGAAAGAGTTTGCAAAACTCTTTGAAATGAGCCTGTAGTGATTACTTTCAGTAAGGATTTAAGGTTTTGACTAAAGCTGAGCTCTGTCAGTACATTTGATAACTCTCAAAAAATGAAGGTTTGTAATGGGTTCTGCTCATTGAAATTGACTGGTACAAATACAGTATCTAAAGGCATTAGGTAACCAAAATCTAGTGTCTGGGTAATTCTTGCAATTAAATGATAAATGGAACATGATAATAGCGCCCCAAGAATGACAGCTTAGCAGGCTTTGTTGCAGCCACGTGCAGGCTTTGTAATTGCTGACAAGCTTAATAGGACTGATAAAATTGAGTTAGTGGGATTTTATCAGCAAGAATAAACCCTGTGCTGAATGCTGGTCCTTTGTTACAAATGTAAATGTCTTCGGGATCAGTGTGGAAATGGGAAAAGCACTGTCAGGGAAGCATGAAACATGAAAGGAAATCTATATTACCCAGGTTAATTGACAAAGAGACAAACCACAGAACATCTGCAAAACCTGTTATCCCTAAATAGAGTACATTTTGGCACTGTCTTCTGTTGTAGTGGTTGCTTTGCTTTGTTCTCAGTATTGGCTGATTAATTACTTTTGGTATGATTTTCACAATCAGCTTAAATATAGCCGCAAGCTGCAAATTATACAATCAGATGGGTATACTGAAGCAGTTGTAAAGAGGCAAATCAAACATCTTAGTGACTTCTGTGTTCATAATTTCATTAAAAAATAAATAAGTTCAAAGTTTCCGTTTGTGCCTTAATGTTAATCCAATTAGTGAAAGTTACTGCAACTGTCATTCGCCTGTGTTGCAGCATAACATTGACAACTGTCAGTTCAGAGTTTTTTAACCATTGCTACCAGCAAGACAAATTGCTAGGTTTGGTATGTACTGCATAAGTACAATACTTTGATAAGCCATATCTTTACTGCTATGTCTGTGACAACTGCTATTATTGTATTTATGAGAGTCTAAACTGCAACAAAAACACATTCCTTATCTCTGTACAACAAGTACAGACCACCACTTTTTATACCATGTCGCTCCCCCTGGTGCAGTTGGCATTGTTTTCCACACAGTGTCAAATAAGATAAGGAGTTCAGTTTCCAGCAAAAGACTGAGTCTTATTGCCGTGCCATGGGGCTCCTGTCTACATCGCCTTAAGACAAAAAAGTTGATGGCACACTTTTACGGTGCCGTTATTTACTCGAAGTGCAACTGAGGTGAATCAAGCAAATTTAGACATGAGATTTAGACACCAGTCACAACAAAGATGCACCATATAGTGCCAAACCAGAACCACTGTCTCGTTCCCTTTGTCAGGAAACGGACATTTTGAAATCACCTAACATAAATTTAAAGGGTTACATTTAGTCTTTTAACATACATTCAGATTTAGCTTCTTCATCCAGTGTGAATTTATGACACCTTTATATTGTGCACGTTCTTGTACAATTCCCTGAACTAGAATGATGAGGCCCAAGGGCAGTTAGCTCTATTACCACCATCATTATTACTGGTGAAATCCAGCCTGGATTCCAGTCTCTGCTGTGTTGTCATTAGTGGAATGATAGGTTGCCATGCTCCCACTGTGTCAATGGACAGATTGGCAGGCCAACCTGGGACGGAGAGAGAATAGCCAATTATTATAATGGCATGTCACGACAACCTATTGGCAGGCAGAGAAGCATGTGTATATTGTCAGGCTAGAAAAGGATAAGAAGAGGAATTAGAGTGCATTTGATATGATCATTGTATTGGTTATGCTGGCAACATGCCTCAAATCATGTCATAGATCACAATGGCAACAGGTCGTACATTGATTTGCAACACACAAAATTGTTCATATAGTTATTGAAAACATCATTTCATCATTTAACAGCATTGTTTTTTGAATTGTGGAGAGAAACTTTTTACAATTCCCTGAGATAAAAGCCCATATTTGTAGTAAAATTAAAACACAATACATTTAAATTCTGTCACACCAATAGATAATGCACAAAATATGAAATTGCTTTTTAAATTTGCTTGTTACTTTTATAGTGAGTATACATATACTATAGCAACTTGCAATGGTGTACTGTATCCAACAACATGCAATTATCAGAATGAATAGATTTAATCACAGGAACATGAACTGTGTTAAGATTCCTAGCTGAATGCTGCCATTATCTAAAATCTGCTTTGTTCAAACCTAACCGTCCTTTTGACCTTCACTGATTAGAAGAGTAAACATGACAGTGGAGATGATAAACGGAAACAGACTGATAAACACCTCACAGACTAATGCTTGTATGTATTATTTATTACCATCAGTGTAAAAGCACTCGATACCCTGTTCTACATTATGTACAATGCTATTAAAATTCCTTTGTTCTGTTTCCGTCAAGGGTGTTAAACATAAATCAGATGAAGTTTAACATGCAGTACTGTATTTTTAGTGTTGTTTCTTAATGATGGAGGATTGTGTTTACAAAAGATTCAACAAATTCAATATAGGCCAAGTCTGTGCGATATATCAACTGGTCTGACCACAGGCACTGCAAACAGTAGTGTTGACAGATAAAAAAAGAAAAAGGCATAAAAGAAAGGGAAAATAAAGCAAGGTTAAAAAGCTTTTTCACTTAGGGGCAGCTTGAGTAGGCCGGACTATGTTTTGGCTTCAACTCAAAGGATACCAGGAATTTGATATCTGAGCAAGGAGTCTTTTGGCTGATTTAATTTGTACTTTGATCAATAAGCAATCTTTGGCTTCTTTCAAAATATTCCAGCTGTTACTGTGATTGATTTGGATTTAGAGAACATGTGCAAGGTTTTTTAGGCCTGACCTGTGTTTGATTAAATATTGACAGGTGTTTGTGTGGTTTGTGTGCTAGGACCCTTGACAGGTTTAAAAGATGTCTGTAAGTACTAAACTGGATAAGGGAGATGGGCTGAATATGATTTATACAGTGTACAGGTGATGTCATAACAAAAAACAACCAATGTTTCTTCTTAGTCACTTTTTTGAGTAAGAATTGTAATTAGTGTAATTGAAGCATTACAAGACCCATACAAATACAAGAATACAAAGGTGTGGAAATATGCAGTGTTATTTCAAATATTCTCTTCTTTATTGATAAGAATGTAGGGTCTGCCACAAATTTCCCCTGCATATGTTTTAAGCAGTCTACATCACTCACAGAGTCATATGTGAGGTAAGTAATCTTTATTTCATCCTATGTAAAATTACATCTGCCTGTTCATAGTTATTTTTTGTGGCCCTGGAGTTATATTACACACGTCACTATGTTGGTTCAGGTAAAAATAAAACTTAACAGAACTTCTTAGCCAGTTATTTCTTCACTAGTCTAGATTTTGGTAAATCTTAATTGTCAATTGTCATTTATTTTAACAAAGGTAAGATTATCTACCTTCGAATTTGAGTTAAACCAAGTCCTTAAATAAAGTAACCACTGTCTAGCAAATTAGTATTTTATTTTGGGTGTATAAAATACCACATAGACAACATGGCACTGCTCTATTTGCTCTATATCACATTTATATAACACTGATATCATATTTATAGTGTGCCAAATACATTGCTGTTTATTTGCTGAAGCGCAGCTCCATAAATGTGATACAGAGGAAATGTTTACCTGCGTTCACATTTTGATTCTGATTCTGACTGAAAGCAGAAAGAATCACCCTGTTGCTACAGAGTGCAGTGCAGATATGCAGGTAGTGTCGGTAAGAGTTTGTCCTCACACAGTGCTCAGCTCTCAGTCTCCACCTCATCATCCCCTCAGAGCCTAGCACAAACTGCTCCCTCTACTCTGCTAATAAATAGGATCATGGCTGCAGGCATCACTCTGAGGGACAGAGTGTGAGATAGAGAGAAACGGAGATGTGTGTGTGTGTCTGTCTGTCACTGTATGTACTTTTCTGTGGCAGTTTGGAAAGCTCAAAGGTTACCATTCAATACTGTGACTTACCGTAACATGAAGTGTCAACTTTTTTTTGAGAGCAAAAGACTTCCTGTTAACTAAACATGCACATGCTTTTAATTAGAGTCAGCCTCACATTAGTCATTGTGCCTGAGGTCTGTTTTGATATATTTTATATTTATTTTTTGCAAGGGTAAATTTGCATTCATTGGGATAATAATAGAAACATTACAAGCTAGTTGAAGTTATGGACACTTCCATGACATGAATTAGTTCAGCATACAACAATAATAGCAACAGCATCTGTTTTGCCATTGAGCCTGGTTCAGAAAACAAAACAAGGAGATTGATCAAACTTTTTACAATTTGCAAACTTGGGCAAGATATTTAAGAGTTTTTCGTTTTGGGTGGAAAACATTGTCGCTTAGCATGGCAACAACACACTAGTCATAAAACCCACAAAAAGCTCATTGTTGTACATTTCATCCATTTGTTGTATTTCTTAAAAAGCGAAAGTGAATTCCCTTCACAGGGGACTTTGAGCATTGTAACTTTGCAGATCTTTTTAACGCTCAAACCGCATCATTACTTCAAGTGCTGTATTGAAGTATATGGAAGTACATGTTTTAGTAACGTGTAACACAGATAACCAGATGTTAGTAAAACTACAAATGACAAGGTCTTGCATTAAAAACAGAATTTTATCCTATCCCCGATCCTGATAAGCAACAATACATTTTGTTGCTGTGTTGTTTGAAGAAGCACCATGGAAGTCATGCATTACATAAAATACAAGATATGCATTTGTAGTTTTACATTTTTTGATGCAGTGTGAGAGTGCAGAGGAGTGCAAGAACCAAAATAAGTTCTCTACAGACAGCTCTTATTGCCAGTGTTTTGTGTTCACGTCCCATTTTTGCATTTACCATAGACTTTCTGCTGGACTTTTTTTTATGTCATGACTGGTTATAACATGATGTAATTCTTGCTTACCAAAAAATATATTAATTCCTCATTCTGACAATTCTCATAGTCTGGGTGGCCTTACCACAATTTAAATTTGTTTGGTACTATGTGAAACCAACTCATCCAGAGATTCAAATTACAGTTCTGTTCTTTCTACCCACAGCCCACACACAATCTCTCCCACACAGAAACAAACACAGCCCACACACAATCTAAAAACATCACAACCTTCTAAAACAATAGAAAAAGAAATTCAATTGTAATAAGCCCTTGACAGCAGAGAAAATTATTTGGAGACAATGCATACCAAACTACCCCTAACCACTCTGTGGGTTATCTTCTGTGACTATACTGTCTGTAGCATTTAAGGTTTTATATTCCTGAATTGAATTTAGCTATGCATATGAGAATTTGGCTATGTATAAAAACTGTAAAGGAGCATTATACCTGAAAACATTATCTTAGAAGTATCAGGTTTAAAAAGTGGAATATGTTTAAAGGTAGAACTGGTTTAAAAGTGGAAAAAGTAGGCCTGTAGATAAGTAGAGGAATTAACTTGATACTGGTGATTGTCTGAATCTGTCATTAAAACCTTCCTGGTAGAACTGCACTAGAGCTTCCTTTTCCTGATAAAATGCACACACACAATTGTTTTTGGTAATGTGCTATTATTGCTATTGAGTTTTATATTTGGGTCATTCTGTCAAATCAACCAAATTTTCAAAAATTCCCCGGCTAAAATGTTTTATTTTTACAGAAGCAAGACCAATACTGGTGATGAAAGCCAAAATATGAAGTGCCATCATGAATAGTTCCTGAATAATCCATTATTTTGTAGAGAGTGGTCAAACAGACAACCTTTTGAAGCCATATTAAACAGAATGAACAATAACTTGTTCATTCTGAAAAATAAAAGATGTTTCATTTTTACACAGAGATCGATACGATAGAAAAATCTGTTGACCTTAGCAATCCTTGTTGCAATATATACAAAGATATAAATGTGCCTCCATGAGTAAGCGGTTAGATTATATGCAACTGTTCGACTGTCAAAAGGATCTTGAAAATGGATCTTGTTTCCTTTTCAGTATCTTAGTTACTCTTAAAAATTACGCACATGATTAAAAATTACTGTTAAAAATTACAAGTCACATTAGCTTGATTGTAATATTTTTTTATTCTTTATTAAGATTTATATGAATTTCAGGGAAATTTTAGTAAAGGCATAATTATGACCCGAGCACAGATAGTGTAAGGACCCTATTGAAATAGCGTCATTTATCATTATGCCCAAAAAGGATTACTTTTTTGAGAGTCTAAACATGATGGAAAACTCTTGAAAATGTGCATATGTGTCAGAAGTGGTGAAAATTGTTATTATTCACAACATTTTAATAAAGCAGTCCTTTCTCTGTGTCCACATACAATTGCTACCAACAGGTCACTAGGCAAACACCTAGAGACTTAATTACATCAACATCATATTTTGGTCTATTTAATATAATACCCTGTGCAGAAATAGTTTTTTGTTCATCGGCGTATCTATGGTGGCCTGATAAAGATTTTTCACAATTAAAAAGGAAAAGCTTAAGAGGTTTCACACCAACATCTCCACCATACACCCATATGAGGGTAAATGCTGCTTGCAGCTTTAATTTGAATTGCTCCTGGAGCTACCATAAGTCTAAGTATGCAGTATCATTGCTGGGTTTCATGCCTCTTAGGTCAAAGTTGTAGGTCTCTGTAAACATGTTCTTGATCAACCAAAATTTACCTCTAACCTAGATTGTTTATTGTTTTTAAAACTTCTATTTTTTTTTAAAATGTGAAGCATTAGCCAGGCATCATAGATCAAGTACTATCTACTGCTGTGTGCTGTTTTAACACATTTTTTTTCCAAGTTATTCAAGTAGTCAGGACATGCTAATGAGGGCTATATAGCAGATATAGTCTATGTCATATCTTTGTGCTTTTAACCATCACTGGTGGACAGTATCACTTTGAAGAAGACATTCAAAGGATACAATATGCCTTTCAGAGCTGCGTAGATGTACATTTCTAAACAGGTTAAGGAGAACACTAGCATATAGATGACCTTAAATTTTAATCAAATGTTTCTACTTGAATGATCCCCACACAATTAACTGTAACATTTAAATATAACGAGAGGCTTGATTAATGTCTTTTTGATTGGACACGGTATATATAGCTTGCAGCTTTTTATATGGTTGCTGTGAATGATCAGTAATAGTTTGTATCTGTACCTTCAAGCTCAGTCAATGAATTATTTAAAATAACCTTCAGCTAAACTAAGTGGCAATACAGGAAGAAAGAGAATAAGAAAGGGTTTTGTTCCTCAGGCGGTTTGTTGAGATTGGATTTAGCAAATAAGATGCAGGTTGAGCTGTGAGCTGTGTGCATGCATGAGGACACATTTTGTTCTGGTTTGCTTGTTTATGTGAGAAATAATCTATTCAGACAAGAAACAAAAACATTAGCTGCAATATTTAAACTATTTTTCTTATTATTAGTTATTTCAGCTCTATTAAAAATTCAGCTCTATTTCTGAAAACGGAAAGTGTGTTATTTTATTGATTGTTTCATCAGAGGCTGTTACCAGAGGGAACCCTCTCCCGTATACTAGAACTCTTCCCTAGGATGTACTGGGATAATTACTAATTTCCTGTTTGTTGCGCATTTAAACTTTGCTGTATATTTCAAGTAGACCTGAGACTTGCTGAAAGTCATCTGTTGGTTCATTGCATGCTTTATTGTTATGACCATTGAGCTTGTCTAGTCTAGGATTCCGTCTCGTGTCTAGGATGCTTGTGCCTTGTTTGCCTGTTTGACTAGTATTCTGGTATTTGGATTACCGCCTGTGTACTTTGATTATGATTATCTGCCTGTCGATTTGGATTGTTTGTTCAGACTGTTTATTAAACACTTGGATTCTAATCCCACCTCTTCAATGAATTCCTAATATCAAAAATCATATCAGTAGGTTTTAAACCTGACACATTTCTCTTAATTGTGTAGTTAGGCCAAATTCTGATGTGGCAAATGGCGGACAAATGGTAGTTGTTTGACCAATATATTTGTCATATATTAGTTTAAAACTATGGTGTGTATACTCCTACATACATAAGACTATAGAGCTGTATCATTTATGTTAATGATATAGCTCAGATCAATTGGTAATGAAAGATTTTGGAAGGCTTTAGTTAAATTTGAGCACAGTTTGTTGTTGAGATCTCTTCTGAAAAGCAGGAAATTTACGCAATAATGTCTGGTTGCTTTCCATTTAATCCCCTAATACAATTAAGATAAATACATTTTAATTAAATATGTTGGTTTTTTTAATACATTTTAAGTAATGCATGTGAAATGGGTTGCTTTTAAGTTATCTTGCAGGAAACTGCATATTTCTTTTCATGCTTCCTATCAGCCATCTAATTGTGGCTTGTCTGGAACTCCTGTTATCTCTCAGCTGTCTGAAGACATCAGAGAAAACAAACAGCAGGGATACAGCCTGAATCAGAGAGTTTCATGGGCTGGTAAACCCTGGCCTCCAAAATCAGTCCTCATCTGAACACATGTCCAGCCTGGCCTGCAAACACGTGTCACATAGATCACAGTTGACCTTTTCATTTTCCACATGGATGTTTGACAGGCAGGACAACACGAGTGACCATCACTCATGTCAATGCAACGGTGTACCTGCCAATCACATTGGCATGTCTGGAAGCCCATATCGGTACAAGCTGAAGAAGCAGAATGGGTGGAGATAGAAGACGGGGGTGGGCTTATTTCAGTGTCATTGTCATAAAAACTGACTGTCACTGCAGTACAGCAATAGATTGAGTATCTGTATCAGTGGACTGTATCTATGTCTAAATCAGTGTTCACATTCTTCGTTTAATGCAATTGCATTTCAACTGCATTGTAATGCAAAGATTTCTATTTCTACTGCATTTTCTATAAAATAATATATAACACAAAATAAAAAAATAGATACTTGGTAACATGCAGCTGTCCTT
This sequence comes from Yasuhikotakia modesta, assembly GCA_036877545.1. Lineage (NCBI taxonomy): Eukaryota > Metazoa > Chordata > Actinopteri > Cypriniformes > Botiidae > Yasuhikotakia > Yasuhikotakia modesta. The sequence goes on from JBAJNP010001657.1 coordinate 9,252, forward strand.
GAGTTATGTTTGGGACTATTTTTTTGTTATTATTAACTCAGTATCATTGCTATTAAATCTGTTGGATTAATTGCAGTACCACATGAGCGAGACAGCTGTTATACTAAATATGAGCTAAAAGTCAGCTGTCATAAATTGCAGGTAATCAGCTATTTTTATTTTGTATATGACCTGGATATCGTCAGGAATGCTACTGTCACAACAATTCTCACCAACTGCTATGGATAACCTAATTTTATGTTCATTATGCATGTGTCACTTTGCTTTCACCATGCTTTAACTGTGGACTATCAAAACATCAATTGACTAAAGACAAACTACAGTGTTACATTGAAGAAGTAAAGTATAAAAACACTGTATTGTTCTACAATCCTGATGAGATGGAGCTCTGCTCTATCTCCCCTGGTGCTGCCACACTGCTGTCTCTTGACAGTTTCTTCTGTTTTTCACTCTTCTCTGTTTCCATCTGACCCAGCGGCCTTCTCATTTCATTTTCTTTCTTTCTCATATTACATCTCCCCCTGCCCATCTCTTCTTTCTCTCTTTTCCTATCTCTCATTTCTTCCCTCTCTTTTCTCTTTTCTTTTTCCATCTATCCTCTCTTACTGAAGCTGTATGTGTGTTTTTTTCTTTTTCTGCTGTAGCCGAGCCTTCATCTCTACTGCTGGAGCTCCGCTGGCAGGCTGCCAAAGCCTGTTACTACAGAAACCTGCTCATTGCTCAAACACCATCTACTGCACTTGCGTTAGGACTCAGTCCATTATTACAGCCAGGCCACCAGACTTAATATATTCTATACAGGATTTTATGCAAGTCTTTATATTTGCCTCTGTGCGTATAAAAGCTAGGTCAAACTGACGACTGGTAAAAAAAAATGTTGCTTCTTATCAATCTAGGACAGGTTATAACAATTTTAAAGTTCCTTATTCTACAGTGCAAAATGTTTAAGACAGTTGTCTTAAACATTCTACCCAAAAGTGGGGGTCCCAGTACATTTACCCTAAGCCCAGACCATGCAATTCTCATAGAAATACCAAAAAACAAAGAGCTACAACCCAGGAGTTGTGAAACAGTGATGAAGGGATGATGATTTGGGCATGTTTTGCAGACAGGGAGTGGAGGATCATTAGTGAGGACCATGATCTCCATTGGTTATTAAAGTATTGTAGAGTTAAAGGTTAGATCATCTCTCCAACATCTAAAGCTTGGCCCAGATTGAGTCATGCAACAAGACAGTGACACTAAGCACAATGATGATACATAAAGTAATTTTTTTAAGTGTTAAAATATTTTTACTCCCCCATTTTAAATGCAGATACAACTGAAAATAAGCCATTGGTTGTTTCCCCAAAAGCAAAAAGTCTTTATTTGACTATATTTTAAATATATATCAAATCATATTAAAAAGTATTAAAGTCAAGCTAAAAAATAATAATAATAAACTAAAATAATTTCTCTCTAAGGAATTTACAACAAACTAGTCACCCATGTTTTGCATTCATTAGATTATGTTTAGCACATCTACTAAATATGTGAGCTGAATAAAGTACCATTTAGTGATAAAACAGTTAGTTGTAGTAAATCAGGTGTGCGCCAAACTGTGTGAATCAGACCAGGCAACTCCACCACTTTAAGCAGACTCTAAGTAAATCATAACAGCCTGTGCTAAAATGAAAGTTAACACTGTGTCATTTTTATGTCTTAATCCAGAATCCACGGTTTAGCGGCTGCCATTTCCTTCCCACCGAGATGAGGAGTAGATAAGCTGATAAACTATGATATACTCTCAGTACGGTGTCAGTCAGGAAATAAATTACACATTGTCTATGCTCAGGGCTATAGTACAGATGAACTGTGTATTTTTACTGCTGTTTATTGAGACACTTTAGAAAGGAGACATTTTATATAATATCTGACTGATATTAACTGCTTGACCATGTCACCGTAATTTGAGTTACCGAATCCCCACTTTCTGAAGCCACCAGAGACCTCACACAAAGACTTTTCTATCATTTAGGATATCATAATTCAAGATTTACACTCTTTATCAGTCATTTACAGCAAGCACACATGAATTGTTGTACCAATTTCTCACAAGAGACAAAGACAATAACAAAATAATTTAGACAGTTGAAAGTGCAAGGTTCAGTAACATATAAAACAGTAAATACTTTTACTTGTAAAAAAGGGGTAAGAGTGACAAATCTACATGCTGCTTACATGCACAAACATAGAATGAATATAAAAAATAGATATGCCAATCTGTCATTTTGTATTTCTGTCAGACTTCATTAGTCACAATCTTGCTATGTGAACCCAATGTACCAAAACATCATCAACTCAATGGAGTTTCACTTTTGAGTGCTATATAAAATGTAATCCAGTATAATATTCAGAGAAGAAAACTAAGATCTTGTCCACATCAATCTTAACAGCATATGATCATAAATTTCCATTTGCTATTTCACCTAATCCAATTACAGTAGTAGTGCACCAGCAGAAGTCCTTATACTGCATACGCAATTGAGAATCATTTGAAAAATATGTTTAGATTTGTTTGTAAGGCCTTCATTTATACTCATCTTTCACCATACAGTTGAAACAGAAGGTGTTAACTAAGCACCACTTCAAATGAAAGGTTTTATTGCAAAGCGTGTAAAACATCTCCACCCCTTTATTTGTTTTTTGTATTCCTGCACTCAGATGAAGGCTGTGCCCTAAGTACACATCTAACTGAATGCTAAAATCAATCTGCTTATACTCATCTTTCACCATACAGTTGAAACAGAAGGTGTTAACTAAGCACCACTTCAAATGAAAGGTTTTATTGCAAAGCGTGTAAAACATCTCCACCATTTTAATCATATTATACATGTTGTGAATTATTATATTACTCACTGCTTAAAGACCTTAAAGATAAGTGTAACTGTTGTTTTACTCACTATACATACAATCTGAACATTCAACGGTTACTAAATAGCCGTGGAGACACTTAACTTATTATGTAATGTCAGCATATCTACAAATAAGATACATTTACCAAAAAATTACCTTCAGTTGTACAAATTTTCTTGTAAGACATTTGGCAATCACTCTCCAGTATCCAGAGCAACTCACAATTTATTATGTTTTCCACTTAATTTTACACAAATATATTGAATTACAAGCTACTAGTGCTAAATAATACTTTAAGAAGGGTTATACTTATGTTTATTTTCATAATAATACAAAATCAAGCTGAATTGACTGAATACATACGAGGCTCATTGTTGTGGTGGATAAAGTGTAAGCACTGCATAACTGACCTATTGGACCTATTGCTTGGTTGCTGGACCACACAGTCTGAGTCTATATAGTGTTGATGTCACTTAATAAGCACTATATTATTATTACCAGAATTAATATGTATTTTTAACTGCTGTGCTAACTTACCAATCAAGCAATAGCTCTTGATAATTAAATATGTCTTGATATCCATTGCTTGAGCTTCATTTGTTGTATGATAACTCCTTTAATTGTTTGGCTCCGCCCACCTGTATCTTTAACTCTGACACCCAGCGTTTAGTCGAGACTGTTCTGCACAGTTAATTCCTATCCCACTGCTTCAGAGCAGCACCAGAGCAGGTGTCCACTCAGTAGGGGTCACTGCTGCCCACTGGAAAGGCTGTTTCCTCGTTCCCCTGCTCTCTCCCCGGATGCACTGCTACCAATTTAGTGCTTACCGTTCAACAGTCCTTCATGTCACTGAGCTATTCATCTCTCTCGTTATCCCACGACTGAAAACTGCTTTGTGCTGAGGAGAAAAAAGGGCAAAGGAGCACCAGCCATAACCAATCAGAGTTTGGTATGACTCTAACTAGAACGGCAGATGCTGTTAAGGGCCCGATAAAGGGTTAGAACTTAGTTATAGGGGAGTGTGCCACACTTGGAAGATTTTTAAATCCTTCGGTAGTGGAGAGAGAGATTTTGGAGTTATTTTTGGTTCTGATAGAAGCATGGCAGTAAAAGTGGATTTGGGGAAGCAGAGAAACATGTATGTATGTGTGAACCAGCAGACAGACAAGCACAGGCACACACACACATACACTGTGAACTAGGGCTGGGCGTAAAACGGTATCAATATTTATCGACGGTATGCAATTGTTGGTAACAATATAAAAATTCTTCGGTATAGCCTCAATATTGTCATTAAAGTTTGTGGATCATAAACAGCCAATCAGATCTAAACAGGCAGGTTGCGTTGCTCTCGGTTCGGTTGCGTCATCGCAGGTGACATTAGGCCGCGCGCATGATGAGCGTCGGCGGTGAGGAGATTGTCAATAAAAACACGTCAGCTCGCAGTGTCGCTTTTTTTGGTTTCTTTTCCTCCGACCAACATCAGAACAATGTTGCGTGTAAGCTTGTAAAAAACGCAGTTATGTGTACAAGTCGCACATGTGATTCGTATATTAGCTTAAGTGCGCATTTCATAGACAGCGATTGAAATCTGAAGAGTAAATGCCACAAAGACCACACAGGGTAATTTATTGCGCAAACCTGACTGATGCCCTGGTCTCATGGGTCTGAATGAAAACAACCGAGTCTGCATCACCACTGACAGCGGGCGAATATAGTGAGAGCCACGTCACTTAATACATGCACATATTGTGTTTCTTTAACACTTACTATTTAAAGAAACTTTTGTTTACAGGTTTTTGACTGCTAAAACTAATATAATTTGCCTTAATAATGTGGATAAATAAAAAAAAAACTGGTTAAATGTAAACTTTTATACTTGTCTTTTAAAAAAATAAAATAAAGTTAAAAATGTCAATAATTATCGATACCGATCAATATGAACTATTATATCGTGATAATTTTTTTGATCATATCGCCCAGCCCTACTGTGAACACATACACCACCTCCATACCCCAGCACTGTAGAAATGGCCCTATGTGCTCTGAACGCTAAATCAGGTTAAGCCTCCACTATCTCCCAGCTAGCAGAGCACTTCATCACTCACACAACAGACAATGGCACAGCAAAGGACAATCCCTCCTCTCACTGTCTGCTTCTACATGTGCATACTAATAGAGTTCTAACATTCCTCTTACATTTACTTGTCTGCTTTTGATCTTCACTAAAAGTATGGTGTCATTTTCAATGAACGTCACATGTTCAAAATATCACATTTTGGCATGGTTTAGTAACAGAAATGGAGATGTGAAAGGCATTTACAATGTTGTTTTAAGCTGATTCCATTGTTATGCGAATATATTTGGGATGCAAAAGCTTCCTGTAATCAATTTATTAAAATAACAATAGAAGATTTGAAATAACATTTCACACATTTTTACTTTTATTTTCTTTCAGCGTTTCCCTGATCTTGTTAAAACACAGTAGGTAAAATATTGAATCTGTACCTCTTTGTTTGTTCATAAATTAAACATTTACTTTTCAGAAATGGCTGTTTTCCATTCTAGCAACATTGTTTCTGTTTTGTGTGGAATTAACCCCAGTGATAACACCTTATATTCTAATAAATTGACAGAAATCATAACAGACAACTGTCAGCATTATGTTTCTGCAGTGTGTGCAACACCTTGAAAATCTTTTCACACTTCAAATAATTGCCTTGATTCATGTTTTTTTTTCCTGGGGTCTATGAGACCTTTAACATAACTAATATGACATTTTTTTTTCCAATATCCAACATTTTTTATAACAAGTGTGTTCTTTTATTTATTTTTATAATTATTTTTCATTAGATTATAAAAATATTTTTGCGCATATAAAATGGCCTTGAGGTATTTCAGACCACAAACAGAACATGAGGGTTAAAGAAAAATATATAAATTTAACAGGTGAAAAAGTAAAATGATCATGAGAAACTATATATTTGATTAACATTTTATATGATGTAGCATTTTTGCTTTTTGCTACAATCTCAAACGAGGTTCCAGCAGTTTATTACCATATTTGCTTAATAGAGGTGTGTTAGTGTGTACCATATGCAATCATGCTTAAGTGTGTTCATGTTCACAGTCACACAGAGCCTCAGAGAGCACCAGTTCATTGACTCTGATAGCTTGATAGTTGAGGGACCTTGGAGTCAGGTATGGCAGAGTTTTGTTTACCTGACCTTGAGCCTCTCAGTGTCTGTGTATCTCCCACTGTGTGGATTAGCTACTCTTCCCCTGAGGTAATCTTCTCTCTTGCTCAACCACACGCGGTCTGACAACCATACACACACACTTCCTGGCACTTGCACATTAACAAACTCACATGTGCACAGATACTTGTATACATGGTTTATGGGAACTCTCTGTAAGCATAATGATTTTTATTTTCAGCTAATATAACTTTCTACCCACTTCCCCTAACCTCACCCCTAGAGTCCTCACATAAAATGCTTGCCATTTTTTATTTAAAATAAAAACATGTATGTTTTTAAGGCATTTTAAAGCAAATTAAACCATGTTTCATAAACCAACATTGTTATGCCTAACAATTCAATTTTTACATTTGTGTCCTTGTAAACCACACATATCAGCACACACACAAGGTTTTAACAGATTGAATTACCACTCACTGATCTAAAGTCTCTCACACAACTAACTGTCTTTCAATCTAGGGTGGTTGCACCATTTTGAAGACCCTCCACTCCTACCAGGTTGAGTTTGGCTCCATGTTTACCTGCACTGCAGAATGCCGTTTGATCTTCTGGCCGTTTGTCTTAGCCATGCTCCTGTGAATACAAATGGAACAAATCACATGATTCTTCACAGTTCTTCCAATAAAATAACAGCCAAGATGCCTCTGTCATTATATGCCCACTGCAGGTGCAAGGGCTAATTGTAGCAAATTACAGTAAACGTTCTGTGCACACCAGAGTGAGATGATCACCAAATCACGCCCCCACGTTCATCTGAGCAGAAGGATAGAATATTCACTTCTGCTGAGGAAAAGTTACCATCATTTAAGTGTTTTTAAAGACATGCTCTCTTGCATTCGAAAGGTTAAATGTATGTATTATATGGCCATGGACCACTTACATAATTTATATCAGTTATATCAGTTTTGAATTGAATTAAGTGCACAAAGGACCAGATTCACTCAGCACTGGAAGTGTTTTAAACACCAATTTATTATAACAAGATTAAATGTTTTCAGAGCGCAACCTGTGGAAAGCTCTAGAAAGTTGCTATTTATTAGATGCCGTTTCATCCAGGCTTTTTTTAAACAGCTCTTTGGAGAAAAAGCTAAACTATTACTAACTAACCTTTAAACCAACATCCACTTTATTCTATTACATGTTTAGTTAATTGATTTACCAGCTGATCAGACCTCAGTCAGCAGGATCAGCCTTCCATCCCAATACAGTTTTTAACTGACGCATCCTTCAATAAAAGCCTTCTGTTTACTTATATTAACTGTTAAGGTCAGGCTAAAACCTTAAGGGGCCTTGTTAAAAGTAAACTTTAAGCTTCTGTTGTTGTGATCCCTCAGAAGTTTACACACAGAGACAGGTGCCACACACACCCAGGAACCACACAAGGTTTCACTTTTATTCTTGTTGTTCTACTGTTTTGTTACAGTATAGTTTTCATAATACATTGACCTGAAGCAGAGAATCAAAAGACTATTTGAGTCCTTAAGATATGACTCCTGTACAGATTTAACCAATTTGCAACCTATGAAAGCAAACATTAGCACCCATTTTTGATTTTCAAGTAGCTATTAACTTAATGATAATTTGCCCTTGTTAATGTCAGCAGCGTGCTCTCAGGTCTTTGTTTGTCAAGTTAATGATCGTTAATGAGAGCAGTAAGCCTCTCTCACTTGAATTAATTAAAGCATAATCCTTGTGATTGTGACAATCTCCTGCTATGATGATGGCATTCTGTCTGACAGGGGCCTGTTGTGCACCCATGCTAATAGAGCACTTGTTATGTGGAGAACAGTTTAGAACACCCTTTACTAATTTGAAGTTGCATGGCTATTAGGAAGTAATGAAGTAATTGTGCATTTTGGCATGCTTCGCCACAAGTCGATGTGTTTTAGACAAACTGATAAAATTGTAATATTGCAAGTGAAAACTCTTCGTAAGTCAGAACAACAACACACTATTTCATACCTTGTTCTGCCACAACAGATGATAAGGGTCATTGCTGTGATGGGAACAACATGGAACAATTGTCCTGGGCCTATTGGGAAATGTGAAATGTGTGGGATATGTTGTTTTGGGTCTTATGAATTAAGCAACTCGATGAGTTTAGTTATTGAAGCTCTGCAGAGGTAATCTCCATTGTGTCATATGACATCACATTAAAATTTAGAAAACAATCAACTTCATGTATTTATCATAACTTTATGTATTTTTTTTATCACACTGTTGATGTGGCAATACAGATTTTCAACCTTGATTTGTATTGACTGCACATGCTGTGTTGATTTTTTCACCTTTCATTTCTAGAAACATCTGTGTCAGAAATATGTCAGTTTCATAAACTGACTTTTTAAATTTTTTATAATATTTTATAATATTAATGTTTTGAAGGAAATCACTTCCTTTAAAATAAAGAGTAATACTAAAACCAGAAGCTGTCATTACTCTAAAACTGTGAATATTGGAATGTAAATTAAATTCAGCTATGTTCCTTTAATATTGGCACAGGTTTTGGGGATTTAAGGATTTATTTTACATGCAGATTTTATGTTTAAAGAATCCAGCTGGATTTTAAGGCTTTGATTTATCAAGACCTGATAAGTTAAGCAAATCAAGGCTGCTGGTGTTTGGAAGCTTATCCTCAAAACATCAAAGCCAAGTCCTTCAGCGCTGTTTATAACGTTTTCTGCCTTTGAGAATTTGTATCAGTTTTGTGAAATGTTTCAGGATGTTTCACCATTAAGACTTTGTATAAATCAGATTCTCAAACAAATATTGAAAGACATCAAAACATTTACTTGTTGAATGTTTTGCTGCTATTTAGTTCTGTTGCTTGTCTGGCTGCAGCGGAGTTCAAAGAAAATCTTGCCAGATATTTGACTCAAATCTTAACTATTTCAAACACTGGCATTAAGTATTTATTTGTAACTGAAATGTGCTTGGGATTACTTTGTAATTCTTTAGTGTTTGATTTAAAGGTCCCTTTTAAGTTTTTTCCTAGCGACAAATATGCATTAGGGGGTTTAATGTAAATTATATAGTACACTATTTTTTCAATCCAATAACTTGTGTACAGTTTGTGCGATGGAGACAACTTTTCTGCAACATTTTGAAATGTAACTGTATGAAAAATGTTCTCTATAAAAAGTTATATATAAAACACCATCAGCAGGAGCTTTAGAAGAGATATACAACTTTGTGCTTTTGGTTCCTCCCGAAAACTTAAATGCAAAATGAGACGCATGAAAGAAAGCTGTTTTTTCCTGTTACCACAGTGCCTGAAATGCTTAGAGATTGTACTGTATGGTGTTTGGCCACACTCTCTCTAGATTAGTCTCCTGGCATTTGGTCATACTGAGAGCCGAGGGCCTCTCTAGACCACATGGTTAGATTAATGTGACTGCTTTCCACAGAAACACCTGTCTATTTCCTGTTAGCCTAACCACAGTGGAACAAAGACAGAAGTGTGCTTTTCATCTGGCTAATTTGTTGTGAAGATTCAGAATGTGGTTTCATATTAATGTCTCACTTCTATGAGTGCTGTGTTAAAGTGAGTGCTATGCTGTCACTTTATCATCTATGTCTGATCTTCATAACTTGTGAGTCATTATAGCTACCTGTCTGTCTTTGCTTAGATTCAACTCAGTTATTCTTTGTTATTACACAGCTCTGTAAAGTAGTTGATTCTGATCTGTCTGTCAAGGTATTTCGCCACTGCTAAAACCTACCCATGTATAATGGTAATGACCGTGAGTCATCTTTACGGCCATTTATTTTATTTTTATTATGTATCAGCAGAAGGTTTACGTGGCTGCAGTTTCTGCTAGCCATAAACCTGTTGATGGAGCCTCTATTGGAGAAATCCTTTGGTGTCTCATTTCTTGCATGGTACCAGACGGTTGAGGCCTGCCTGTCACACACAGTCCCTTATTGTGACCTTATGACTGGTCTACTCTATGAGGCCTGTGATCTGTAACCTCTGGGCATTACAGCTCACCCTACCAGGAGCGTATCATCATCTTAAGCACTGTCTAGGCCTAAATGACAAACACTGTCATCCGTAAATGATCTGTAATTTAAATTTGTATTGCAGCAGGCTGCTTTTTTCCTCACAGTTTAATTAGATTTTACAGTTTAGACTTGAATTCAACCCCAGTCGCCCCAGTCAGGTCCTCCTGGGTTATTTTTTTTGCCAATGTTTCATGGCATCTGGGATAGGCCTTCCCTCACTTTGGCATGTGTTACCCTATAGGAAGCCAAGCCATGATGCAGAGTTGAATTCTCTCAAAATGTCTCAGGTTTACGTATGCAACAAGACGCATCACATTGCACTTTAGTCATGCCTGCACAGCCTACATATGTAGAATCTGATGATGTATTTTTCATACATACTGTAGCGCTGTAATATTGTTGTGTTGTATTATTATTGTTATTATTTTACACACATTTGTCTTAAAAAAAAGATAAGATAGGAAGTTTTTCCAGTCTTTACCAAAATCAAGTTAATCTTCACCAAAGTCCTTAAACACTCTTAAAACCTTTAAAAACAGCAGCATCTCAGTAACAGTTATGTATTGACATTCTACTTGCTGTGTTTCTGGAAACATACCAATGTTGTGGGTGGTGTGGTACTGTACAACCATAAGAAAACATGAGAGGTTGCAGGTTTGAACGCTGCTGAAGGAGCCATCACCATTATACCCAATGCAAAGAATATAACCCTATGTAGCTCTAGGGATCATCCCTGCTGTAAGTGGGCTTGTGTAGGCTCTTTATGTTTTGTTTGTTAACGTTTGCTTTTATTTTGTAAAGTATGCATTAATCTTCTGTGATTGTGCTTGTTAGCATTATCTGCAGCAATAAAATTTACAATTGAATACTAAAGTTCCAGCAACTAGTGTGCTGACAGTTTTTCAGAACCAGTGTCTGTTGTAGAGGAGTCAACACAAACACACACACACATATTAAAGAGAGTTAAAATGTTTTAAAATAAAACAAAGAATTGTCATGTAAATCTCAGAAATTATTGTGAATTTCCACAACTGCCTTGGTTTCTATTTCTTTCTCTTTGTGCTTTTCAAATGCTCTTGTCTTGGGTGTTTACAAATGCTTAATTCATTAATCAAGGGCCTCTGTTAAGAGAGTTTTTGTTATGGTGTTTTTGTGTTTTCAACAGTCACTGTTTAGAATCTGTTTAATGTCTAAAATATTCATTTGAGCTGTGAGGTCAAAAACATTTTAAATAAAGAACAATATTAGCTATAAAAATGCACCAGTTTATTTGAATGAAAGACATTTTAGTAATTGCTTTTCCTTTTTTTTGCAGATGTTAACGAATGTGAAAGACACCCATGTAAAAATGGGGGGATCTGCACAGATCTGGTTGCGAACTATTCCTGTGAATGCCCAGGAGAATATATGGGGAGAAACTGTCAGTACAGTAAGTAAATGTTCTTGTTTTTATAGACGCCGCCCCATTTCTTCTCTTCTGTCCAACCTTCAGGCTTTGTATTAACTGAATTTCATGACAGTTCATAACAGTATATTTTTTAGTTGGCCCATGGAGAAGCACAAAAGGGCACGCAGTCATGCAGAAACACACGCACACACAATACACATCCTCACAAATTCATTTATTTATTATAAGTTCAACGTACCTCTCATACAGTGTTTTTCTATAAGAAGGCAAAATAAGTCAGGTTTTCCTAAAAAGAAGAAATTAATACACATAACAGAATGAAACAGAAATTGAACTGACCATCAAATACTGTGCAAAGGACATTTAAAATGAATGTGCATTTGAACCAAATCCAATAATTAGAGGACCATTTCGTGTTAAGACATTTTTGTTCCTGTTCCTGTCTTCATTTAGATGTCCACAATGCAAACTTTTAAAAATCTGATGTTCCAGATTGTTAAACTGAGAATTATATTTTAACATAGGCATATGAAAGGCTTTGATTTAGGTATGATCAAACGCTTAAATGCATTTCTGATGAAATAGTACTTTATCATCTTTCATCTGCATTTTATCTGTGTTATGCAATCCATTTATATTGCCGCACATATTTTAAATAAATGGGGGTTAGACAGTGAGACAAAGAGAAAGATACAGACAGACCAAGTGTGACTTCGAAGAGACAAAGAGAAAGAGAGAATGATAGAAAATGTCACTTTCTTAAAGTAGATATCTTATCGTGAATCAAAAGGGATATTTGTTTTCTCTGCGTTATTTGAGATATTGCTACACATTTATTACACTTTAACTCACTACATGTTCAGCATTATTACTTTAAGCACCAGAAATTTTCTATCAGATTTTAAAAAGCTGATCAATAATACGGGTCATTCTGAAATGACAGCCTTTCGAGGGGGTGATTATTAAAGTATATTTTGTGAGATATTTTGTGCCATCTAAGTGTGCCATCATTTGGGAATTAATTATGTCTTAAGAAATATAACAAAGTAGATGGAAGGTTCAGACTGGATGAAAAAGCCATCACAAGGTTTAAACAACTAAAATAACTCAGCAATAACATGCACATAGGCGTCCATGTTCAAAAATAAATTAAAATACTCTTTGCATACCAAGCCCAGGAAAGCAAGGCATGTCACAACCCTCCTAGAATGAGTTTCACCAAAGCCCTGTGAAAAAACTTCACTGGTGTCTTCCACACGGCTAAAATCAATTTCTGCTAAATTCCTCCAGTCAGTTGACTGACATTCCCACTCCATTCATTTCACCTTTTTGTCATGTTGAATCACTGCCATCTCTTTTGTTTTATTTTGTGTGGCAAGCTGTAAATCATTTGCATGTTGTGATTTTAAGGTCTCTCTCTGTCTCTTTTATCTGGCTTAGGGAGGCGTTAACAACCTCTTGGCAGTGGAGTTTTAAAAAATAACCTGCAAATTAGGCTATTTTTCAGTGTTGTGAGCCAGAAAATTAAAATTATTAAATGAATCTATTTGGTATAGACCACCTGTACAAAACTATACATTGTCTGGTGCCAATGTGTATTGGCAAGTATTACATAACACCCTCTGCCTTTATCGTTATAAAATTATAGATTGATAAACTTGATCTTTGCTCATCTACACGGACTGCATGTTCTTGGAAAGCAAAATATCTTGTTTAACACTTTTAATGTGTAGGATTTCAATGAATTATGTAGTTGTCTTATATGACAGGATTTCTCAATGTTCAAAGTGATCAACCAAACAGCACATCAATTTTATGTCACATTGCTACAAGGATTTCAGACTTCTTGACAAGTCATCTTGATGAGCTGTCACAATAAAAGTCAAAAGGCCAGTGCTTAAGAAGAATTGTATTTACATTCCTCTGTGTAACCACAGACAGCAGGCATTGGCTTGAGTGCTGGAGACATTAATTGGAGTCTGCACATGCTTGATAGCAGCACTTTTCCCTCTGAGAGGAATCCTCTGTTTTGCTTCGACTTTCACTTGTGCGATTGGTCATGATCTGTAAACTGCAGCTGGCATGAGTATATTGTCAGAATGTTTGCAGTTTTCCTTGAGTGGAAAGAGGGCGTGGGTATATTAAACAGTCTGTGTCTGTTGAAATTAAAAGACTTGCTTGCTGTGACCTTCAGTGGTGCACCCAGTGGCCTTGGCTGAAAGGCTAGATTTGTTGAGTCAAACAAAACCTGGTTGTTTTCTTTCTGTAGAGAAACTGCAGTGTAAATCTTGATTTATTCTTTATGCTTTGACTTGTCAGAACAGTGCCTTGGTAGTATCGTTTGAAAAACATATCAATCATTCAAAAATGATAAATTAATCAAATAATACATTTTTTGTGTCACAGAAACTGTCAGTTTTATGAGCATGCTTGGCAAAACGGCTGTTGAAAGGAATAGATAGAAGTTGATTTAGTAAAACAACACAGTCAGATCATCTTATGAGACATCCATTAGTTCTTGACTTATTTTTCCTGTGAATTCCTTCTGAGCAGCCAATATTTTTTCACATTTTTATATAACTCTGCAAGAATTTTTAAATCAATATTTGGCATATTATTTATTCCAGAAGGACCCTTATAAACATTTACAATTTGTCCATCCAATAGCTTATAAATGCATTGAGATTCCCTTTGACAGGTTTAGATCATGTAGGGCAGTGTTTCTGTGAAACTCATGTTCTTTAGAAACCAATGGCATAAAATGCAGTATTGTTGCCAAATAATATTAGATGATAATTCCAAAACAACATAATAACATGTAAATAATTTATATTTTATGTGTACTTAGCTGATACTTTTATCGAAATGCCTGTAAATTGAGGCAAGTTGCTTTGAAGATTCTCAACATGTGTTGTTGTCTCACCATATAATGTAGATATTTAAATTTAATCTCTGAAGATACAATTTAAGTTTTAAGGACTTGGTGTTTTCAATGAAAATAATGGTTGAAAAGCTTAATCAAACAGTTGGTAGTTTCATTACATTTGGAAATGGCAAAATTTGAATAGTTCAGCATTATGAATTGGATAGAAAACAGAGGAATATGAGCATATTTAACTATAAAAGAAAATTAAATAATACTGTATTATTAATAATGTAATACAGCATTTTTTATGTTGTTACGTAGATTTACTTTTGTTTAGAGGGATCCCAATTATGGAAAGGGAAAATAATATTAGTAATTGCAAAATAAATCTCTCTTTATGCTTCAATTTTCCCTTTTGAGGCAGTGGACATGAATCTTTACAAAATACTATGCAGTCCTGTATATAAACTCTTTCAAATTTTATATCTGGGATCTCAAAAGCCTCAAAACATGGGTAACATTTTGTTGTGTGTTTTGTATATATCAGGTTTCATAATAGATGTTTTTTGGGCTATTAAAACTGTATTGGTTTGGCCTTTAAGGCATATACCTTATTACCTTAAGATACCTACAAGCATGAATATTCTGCACAAACATAACAAAAATCAATAATGAAATAAATAAAGAAGATTGCAAGTAATTGTGCTTGTGGCTGTTTTCCTTTAATCTCTAGAAGGAAGAGTCAAATTCCTAGTTTTTTCTCATTAGATGAAGTTCAACTGATTGTATAGATTATACATGTAGGTTTCAGTTAAATAAATTCAACTGTCATGCCATATGCCTCTAGCATTATTGACGCCCACTGTCTGTTGGGTTGCTAATGTATGCTGGAAGGTTAGTATGGAAGAACTGCACACTGCTGCTGCGATGAGTGGTTGGCTGGCAACTCACTCAGAATGGTAAGTCACACAGTGAGCCTAGTGTCACCTCAACTCCCCAGACAGGAAATAAGTCAAAGAGAATACCTATATGTTAATGCCTTTATAGTGATAAATAGAATATAACCTGAGGAAACTTTGCTGATAGTGCTGTTAAACTGAAAGATGTTACACAGAAAAAATAGTCTGATATGTATGAGTAGTATTATAAATATTCACTCATGTGTTTTTATGATTTTTTTGGTATTTCAAAGCTACTTTGTCAAATTGCAGAAAGAATTCAAGTGCAGACAGCAATGTGCAACTAAAATGTATTTAATGAACAAACTCAAAAACAGAACATGTTCAGGACAAATCTCAGTCCACAGGACTGACAAATTGAAACACCTTTGAAAGAAACAGACTTGGCAATAAAAGAAATTTGACTCATCTAGTTAAAAGTGTGAGATTGTGAATCACTGTTTGGTATCTGTTTGGCTATGTTTAACATATAATTTCCTGAAACAACTATACAATCATCAGATCATGAAACCAGATTTGTAATCGCCTACATTTAAAGTCCAGTGATGCGCAGTATAGGGTAGAGTGGAACTATGTAATGTTGGTTAATTTTTTCCAAGTAATTTTCTGTTTGTTTGAATGCCTTAAAGTCATCTTGAACATTTCCATTGTGCTGATTTTGCCATGGACAAAATATGCAGTTCATTTAACACACACTGACCATATAGTGTGTGTGGCATATTGCCACACTCTATGGGGTAAATTATCACAATGGGAACCTGTCATTAAATGTTCAGTAAGACTTTTCAGCAAAATTCAGACATGGATTTTACTAAATATCACATGAATAATTGTTTTAATTGTGTTATATATTATATACCCAAAGGTTATTAAAATATGACAATATTGGATAATTTTGCACATTTTAATTTCAATATTAGGCAGTCTTTTTATTACTACATTTTTGTAATGATGACTTAAAACTTTGTAGTTACTGAGATATAGAATTATTGACAGCTTCCCTGTGACAACTGACCCCGGTCTCCCTTATGTTGTTTTCCAGAGCAATCCCAATACATTGTACAGCTATAGTTGCATTCTCAGTTGACCTCAGAATTACCACCTCAGAGAGCAACAACACAAGCCAGAATAATAAAGGTTTCGTTGTATCCGTGAAACGTATCTCTTTGATGTTAAAATTACAAAAATATGACGACATGGTATAAAAAAGGAGATGGCAAAAAAGAAAGAAAAAGAGATGGAATAAGTTTTGTGTTTTGACATAATTGAACTCTGAAGGCACAGATTCTCAGGGAACAGAAATCTATTGTGAATGTAGGTGTCATAAGTTTACCCTTGTGATGTGCGTGTTCTTTGATTCCTCACAAAACTGTCTTTGTGATTGAGGGATAAAAAGGGATGAAGCAAAACAAAAACTTCTGAATTCCTCAAACAGCACTAGGCAATTGAGATGAATCAGCCGGGAGCTATTGAGTGCCAAGCTTGGGTAAATATTAGTATTGAGCACCTGGGGTAAAGAAAAGGCAGAGGAAATGTCAAAGCACAAATTGAATTGAAGATGTATATCAACACAGTGTCCTATGTGCATTTCCGAGCAATCAGACCACGGCTAGGAAAGTATTTGCTATGCTGGAGAAGAGAGATCTTAAAAAATATTAATAGATGTATTTGTGGGGTTGCAACTCCAACAACATTGTTAAATTACATAGAAATGGAGTGGAAAATGAGGGAGCGTGGGCTGGAATTGTATGGGGATGCCATGCATTTATAAGAGGCAGCGGGCTATGGACATTTAGACTATCTATATACGGTTGACAAGCAACACCAGATGTCATCACCCTCATTTCAGCAGCTCATTGCTTGTTTTTATAACAGTTTTGATGTGACAAGCCCTGGACCTCCATTCTTTAGCCTGGTGAGGTGGCAGAATAAATGGTTCCTACACAGCACAGCACTTTTATTTAATTTTAAAATGCTGTTTTCTCAAGCAAACTGTACCTTTAAAGTCTAAATGAATTCCCTGAATGGCAGTGATGACCACAAGTTCAGCTTGAGGGCTCTGAAGGTATTTTCTTGATTTCCCCCCTCAGCCTTTTGTTCTCATTGATGACCTCACTTTATGCATTTTGGAAAGTTTTAGATTTATGCAGTTTCTTACCAAGACAAACTTTCTTTCAAGGTTTTTAGTCATTTGTGGGAAAATGAATCATCCTATATAAGTGGTAAACTAGCCCGAGAGTAGATAGACTGGCTGTATATTTCTCTTTCTGGAAACAGTAGCATATAGACTAGTAGGTATAACTTAAAAGAAAGTTGTTGTGTAGTTGTGTGTAAAACACAGATAAAAAACTAACAATTTAATGTTTGTTATTTTGGTATTCTGTGTTGGTATTCTGGGGGTGGGGTGGGGGGGATGGGTCTGTAAAACACGTGCAATAAAATGTTTTTTTGGAGCTGCCTCATAGGCAGTGTTTCCAGCTTGTGCTGTAGTGTTTTAGGTTGCCTGTGTTTGTGGCTTGTGCACCCTTCCAAATACTGTTTCGTTTCTGTCTCCACTCCACTGTCCTGAACCTATGGTATGGGAAGTATTCATAACTGGATGTGACCTTTTTAAAGACAAACACTTCAAACATTGAGTTGAAACTATGCTGAAACATGGGTTGGAACGGTTCGTCAGAACTGTAGAAAAATACGAAGGTGCTGCAGGAGTTTTTCTGCAATGATGACAGATCTTTAAGTTTCCAATTTTTAATTTTTATTTTTACTGCCATTAATTTATAGCTTAAGCCAATAGAGACACAGCTAGCATTTACAATCAGTAAGCCATCAGTTACTATTTTAAGTGTGTTAGCAGATCAAATCACTATTTATAAATTAACGTAGCAGAATAGTTTTACATATGTATGCATTTTTGTGCACAGTAATTGTGCATTTACCTGCATCCAGTTGTGAATTGCAGCATGGGTTTAGAAGTTAGAAGACATTTTTAACTAAAAAGTAAAACTAACTGAACCACAGGCAGTTGTTGCATTCACACTCCCTTTCTTCCCTTTGCTTCTCACCACTTTTCACGTCTACATTTTTTTTCTTTCAACCCGGCAGAGAACTGTTTTGTGATGAAATGGGGGGTTTGATGACACTTTAACAGCCCTGCCATACAACAATCCTTAACCATTCAGGGGCATGTTTAACACAGCCTCTGAAAGACACAAAGCACTGACAACTCTCAGATACAACGACTGCTTCAGTGAACTAAACATTTTGAGTGAGTTTCAGAGGAGCTAGACAGCACAGGCCAGTATAGAACAAACATGAGCAAAAAGAAACAGGGTAAAGGCTTATATTGTCCAATCAGTCACATGGCCCCTTAATAGCGAGTTGTATGTAAATAAACACTCTTTCCAATCTTAGACAAGGTTAAACTGCATAAAGGGTGGTATTTGATACAGGGGCATTTTGTGCTAACTCAACCAGAGGTCCCGGGATCATGTTTTACATATTTTTGTAATATTTCTAAAGAAGCAAGACCAACATAAATAGTGATGAAAGCCAAAATATTAATACAAAATAAATAGTTCCTAAGAAATCCACTACGGTCCACTAGGATACACTAGGCATTCCTCTTTAAAAGAAATGAAGTACCAGATGTTTGCTAAGTGATCAACGTTTGAGACTGAACCATATAGGGTTTAAAATGTAGTTCCCAAAAGAAAAGTTGGTTAAGCACAATAATCCAAAAGGTCATAAAGATATCTCTAATACGTCATGAGTTACAGGCATGTAAAGATTGTAAAAAGAACATGAAAGTGCTTTTTCCTTATTTGTCACCACTGACATATAATTGGATGGCTAAAGTCAACAGATTTTGCTAATAGTTCCACCTCTCACAAAAGTTTTTTTTTTTACCTCTGCTACTCCAGATTTTAGATTAAACTTAACATTTTGAAATCAGTAGATATCTCAGTATCTATTTATTGATACCATTTAATATTTTGGCTTTCATCACTATTTATCTCATGCAATATCTTTTATGAGAAGTTGGAGCCAACTTCACAATTAAATTGTACCCTTTACTGTGTGTGTATTTTTATCTCTGATCATTTAAAACACAAACTATAGTTAAAGCTTGTAGTTAACAACATAAGCAGTGTTTTAACTCAGATAAGAGTGTTTTTACAGAGAGAATCGATAGTGAGGGGGTGGCTTTAAGAAAAGACAAAGTTAAAAAAATATAAACTGTGTGAACAGTGTGAAATATAAACTTGGAGAACATCTAATTGCATTTTCATGGAAATTCTGCATCTCCAATTAAATTTCTTTTTTTTTCATAATAAGAGGAAAAATACAATATGCCCATTGGAGAAATTTTAATGGAGAATACAAGCAAGGATAGTGATTCCCAGAATAATTCCAACAAGGACACAAACTCTGAAGTTTTGCACCCTCAGAGGGCAGTAAAACAATATTTTGGGACCAAATCTGGACACATTATTTTATACATAAACAAACATTATGCGTGTGCTCACATTCATTGTTACAGATTAAATACTGTACAAACAAACAGAACACCCTTCAAATAATCAAATCTTCAAAAAACCCTTTTAATAAATAAATTGGATGGTTGGGGAATAAAACTGAGGTGTTTTTCATAACTGAAATGCAAACAAGAATACTGTCAATATTCTTTGAGTGCATACTAAGATCTGTTTTCAAACCTGTAATGTATTCATGTAATTTTTGTGTTTTATCTAGAATGTTCCGGTCCACTGGGCATGGAGGGTGGAATCATCTCCAACCAACAGATTACAGCTTCCTCCACTCACCGAGCTCTCTTTGGACTCCAGAAATGGTATCCTTATTTTGCCCGGCTGAATAAGAAGGGTCTGGTGAATGCCTGGACAGCAGCCGAGAATGACAGATGGCCCTGGATTCAGGTAACAGATTGACACAGGCAGAGCAAGTTTGGTTGAAGATCTATCAACAGTAAATGAACCTGTAGCTGGCAGAAATATTCTGCCATATTCCTGTCAACCTCTTCGTCTAAAAATGAAGATTACTGGTTATTATCAGATTTTCTAAGAAGTTGTTTAAAAAGTTATTTAATATTTAAGCGTTAATGTTGGATTATTATTATTTGTTGTTTGTGTGTGTTTTATACAATGACATTTAACAGAAAACTGTAACTATTTCTAAAACTGTTAGTAATAACTATTAGCTAGCTTATCTGTGATTATCCGAAGCACTGGCTAACAATGCTAAAAGGTCCATTTTAGGCTAGTATGGTTAAGTCCTTGTAGGTTTCTTCCTTTTTTTCTGGTGATGCTTGAGTTGATTGCATGCTAGTTAATCTAGTTAAAAAGCCTTACTAATTACCATCACAATGAGTTAGTCAAATATCTCAATTCTGCTCTATAAACTAAAAAAGTTGTTGTTTTTTTACAGACATCCTCTTTGCCTGCAACTTTCCTCTCAGTATTCAGAAATGCTTTAAAAACTGTTTTACTTTGCTATGTTACTGTTGACTGATTGTAACATTGCTGTATGTCAATCCAATTCGTTGAGTCTTTTCTGGAGATGGTTTAGTATTCATAGTCTGTTTCTTCAGCAGAGTACATTTGATTGATAATACAGGCAATCACAGTGGATGGAAGTCTCAGTCCATTTGCCTCTAGTTTTACGATGAGTAGCCTCGTGTCAACCTCAGATTTATTCTTTAAATGTCTGCTTGTAAAAGACAGAGTCTGAATTGAGTCCTTCATTGAATTGATATTCCGCAGGTAGTCTGTACGATAGCATAGCATAAAACTCTGTGACCTCTATGAAGAGAAAAGATGAAACTCAGCTGAAGAAAGGAATGATAAAGAGAGTTTTGACTGTGAGTTAACCAAAGTCAACCACAGTTTGTGCACCAGTGGTTGCTAGTTGGTAAAGAGTGAAGATTAGAGACAAGAGAGAGAGAAAGAAGAAGAAAGTGTTTAGGGGGTTTGTCTGGCTTTAATGACGCCACCTGGGATAGAGCTTTCATGCTTAGACACCGCAGGGTTAGATAACAGAGAGATATATCAGATTTACTTAGGGCCATATGCTATAGTAATTGCCACATGACCTCTCTTGGGCTATAGAAATATCTAAAGATTGCACTATGGTTTAAATTAGAGCCTACATAACATACATTATCAGAGGCTCGTTTACTTTTATTGTTTTTCTGTACAAATCTTTCATTTCCAACTCAGTTTCTCATTGTCTTTCAGGTATCTTTGGTCCATAATGTACCAAAATACATATTTTCCAAATCAACAGTTAGTGAGTTGCCCGAACGACTAGTCAGCTAATCTGTTTTAATAAAGTCTTGTATAATTAGGCTGGTTTTAAGTTCATAGAACCCCTTTCAGAAACTTTTTTGGGGGCCTTTACATATGACATTGTGCATTTGCATTCATAACATGGCACTGTGGAATGAAACAAGTCAACAGTGCAACAATTTTTAAACTTCTAACAAACATAAAAATGTTTGTTTGCATGTGTTTGACTGTGGCAGTTGTACAATTTAATAAAATATAAAATAAGGAAAACTCATCAATCTTAAAAAACAATTAGTCATTTGTTGGGCAGCTAATGCAAAAGTAAACATATATAAATATAAACATCTATAAATATTGAATACTTATTTTTTCACAATACAAGTGTGTGTACTATTTAGGTATTTATTTAAGTAAGTAAAGAAAGTCACAAAGCAGCGTAAATATGAAGTTATGTTGGGAGTTTTGTGAGTAGCACCTGCATTTTGACTCTCATTTGTGTGAAATTGCTTGGCACACACAAGGGAAATTCCTTTTATTCTAGCCGGACAAAAGCACAGGACTCTGAGGAACTGAGAAAGTGGCAGTTCTGCACCTGAATAATGTACAATACTCAGCATGCTTTATTCATTTATTTATTTAATTTCTAGGGGGATTAGGATTTTGCATGTCTCAATATCCTGAATCTCACAATTTACCTTGACTTCTGTACTGCGTCATCCGACAATTTGAATTTCAGTAGGAAATATGAGGACTTATTCTTTCCAGTCATGTTTTAGTGTAACCTGTCAGATTCGTTTTGTATAATTTATCTGTTGTTTATCTTTTTAAACATTACAGCTACACAACCAAACCAGGTATCTTAGGGCAGAAATTTTGGCTGTAACTGTCAATCAATTCTACTATATCAGCCACTGTGCCATCTTTATAATACACTTTATTGGTCTCCTTTTATACATTTATTTTTTACAATTGTGGTGACCAGATTTTTGAAAGTTTTATAGGTAGATTTAAGGCCTCTCTGAAATTCAACATCTTCTCCTGGTCTTTTGCACTTAACAAAATCTGAACTAAAACATTAAGACAAAACAGGGTAAAGTTTGAATACATTGTGCTAAAGTGTGCACACACTGTGCATATATAAGGTGAAAAATACACCATGAATTTGTTTAACATGAAATTATTAACATGTTTTTCTGAGATTATTCCTACAGATAGCAGTGGATAAACTATTACACAGGTCCAGACTCTTGAGGATAGATATTGTTAAGTTTAAAAGGTGACATATCACACAGAGTTTGAAAATGTCTTCACCACAGCAGAAAGCGTTCGTGTCTGAGGAGGAATAATTATGACTCAATGTGACTCAGCAGGTTGTGTCATGTTATGAGTTTGGTGGGCTGCTTAACCACTTTGTTTTAAGTGGTGAGGTTAAATCATGAAAGTCTGTTATTGCATGAGATGACTCATTGTCAAACAGAATGAGTAAGGAGGCTCCACATAAACAATAACACTATTTGGATAGAAACGTATCAGAGTGTATCTTCAGAATATTGTATTTGAATAGAGTATTTGCAGGGTAAATAATCAGAGATAACCTAAGCTCAGAATATGGACTATTAAATAATACAACTATTAAAATGAAACCAAAATGAGTTGCTTTAATTGTCCAAGCTGGTCCTCAGCTACTCTTACTGGTCTGTCAGCGTGTCTGAACTGGTGTTTAGCTGGTTCGTGATCAGGACTCCCACACTAATGAGCTAAAAACTGTCTACATCTGCCATAAAACCAACACATTAGCACAGTCTAGATTATAATATACAAATATGTAGCCTTGCACTGGTGTTTGTCTGTGTATACATTGTGTTTTTGTCTGCCTGTGAGTCTCTCACCAGACACACTGCAACAATTTTAAACCTTGTCAGTGGCTGGAAAATTGAGATCATGATTGGTAAATGACTCTTGCATGATGGGGTGTCAGGCTGATATACTGCCTTTGGGAATTACAGCCCTTTATGCTTGCAGTCCGCAACTGAATCAATTTCCGCAAAACTGACAAATATTGCAGTGCCAGATGTTTTCAGTGGCTCCTCCACATATGGCCAGTGTGTCAGGGTGCATCACCATTAGATGAAGTGACTTCAGCATCTGTGGTTGTTATGAGCATAAAGTATCTCCCAGTCGTGGCCTTTAAGTCATGCGGTTTTAATTGGTCACCTCTGTTTTAGTCTTGTGTGAGTCTCTGAAAAAATAGATTGAGAATAATTGGTAAATATTTAACACTTAAAATATTTTGTTGCTTGTGGGCATAATTTATCATATTCCATAAGGGAGTTTGCTAAACTAACAAATGTTTAAAAGTGAGTTTAAGGTTTTCCTGACAAGTTGCTATTAGAAACTAAAAATGCCTGTAGAATAATGCTGGTTTTAGGTTTATGTTGCATAAACAGAATCAGTTTATTATTACTTTATCATCATTTTGACCCATTTCCACAGTATTTTAAAGAGGTGTTTTTTTAATAAATGATGCAAGTAAGTATGAGTGGAAATGATTGTTATACTTAATTCCAATTACAGTATAGGACAACATATATTTAAAATGGCAAGATTTTCTCACAGTATTATAGAAATGATTGAAAGTGATTCTGAAAAATGATGTGTTCCCCCACTGTGTGCTGCAGCCCTGTCAATGGTTTAGTGAGTTTTTGATGCATCTTCAGAGACTTAAAGGCTAGGAGAACAAATTCTGCCAGAGATTTGTGTGGCCCCTCAAATTTCCAGCCTATTGCTCACACTCTGTAAGATGGTGAATTAACTGTCATGTGTAGCTGACTGTGAAGTAACACATACACACCATTCTGAGATAACAAATCATTTTAAACCCAGTATTATGACTATTACTTTTTCCTCATTTCATGGCTGTCTGTCTAAGAGCTTGAGCTGTCTGCCTGTCCGCTTCCTTCACTGAGCACTCAGCTCTACTCCACGTCCCATTCCTCAGGGGCCCCATCAGACAGCTTTTTACCTCTGGGGAACAAAAGCCTTGACTGACTGCTCTCACTGGCTGTTTGAAAGCAGACTAAATGCCCTTAGCTTATAGGGTCTTCAAGCATTTCTCCATTGGTAAAACAGAGGAGTTTTGCTGAGTAATAGTGTAAGAGTTGCTATAGAAGGTTCATTACTTACAGATCACCTCTTTGCTCAAGGGTGACAGTGCATATGTACAAACATACAGTGAGATAGATGGGGCTGTGCCTTATGTGCACAAGTGTATAAATCAATACACATCCATTTATTCAGACAGTAGGGATGCAGTACAGAGTAGGCTAAGCATCAGTAGGCACATATGTACATATTTCCCTTAGTAAACATGTATGAAGGGCATTAAAGGAATGGTTCACTAAAAAAATGTTATAATTTACTCTCGCTCACATACATTCAAATGTATTTAATTCTTGTGTGAATTAAAAGTGACATTTTTTTAAGAATGTGCTGACCACTTTGTCTAGATAGTGAATGTTAATAAGACATGGGGCTGATAAGCAACAAATTTTAAAAGAGCACTTCACTAATACACTAGGACACAACATTTGAGAACATAACTTCTGTATGTTCTAGCTCTGAAGCATATAGTTGCATTGTGTAAGAAGCAGACAAGAATTTAAGAAAATCTGACCTTTAAATAAATTAGTTAATAAGATTCAACAACACAAGCTGAATCTGGTTCTTGGGGTCCCCTTATGTATTAGTAATTTTAGTTTCAGACCTTACCAAAGCTATTGCATACCTTCAGAAACTTGGAATATACAGTACATGCAGAATTAACATGAACTACTTTTACAGGACTTTTATGGTGTATGTATATATATTTATTTAGATATTTATATATGTCTTATTATTTTCATAATATCTTAGAGTTGTTTTACATTTAAGCAATAGTGTCTGGAAATGATGAGTGTTTGCAGCTTAGTGACCTACGCCAAAAGCAGGTCTGCAGGCAGCACCTCTGTCCCTTCACAGCAGGTTACATAGTGTGCTTGAGATTAACACTTGCGTTGAAGATGTGTCCCTGCTGTGGAAGAGTAAATTGGCAGTCACAGCAATAAGTTTGTTATTACTGTGTCTGCCTTAGCTACCAGCATTACAATCTCAAATGTGCTTTTCTTTCTGTACCTATAAAAATATATAACACCAAAGATCATTTAAGATGAAGTCTGTTCACTGGCAACAATATTGGTATTGCTGTGGGCATCTATTTCTAGTCATGCAAGTACTGTACAACTCCTAAATAAATACAAAACCTAAATAAAAACCTCTTTTGTGGTCAAGGAGACAATATTTTTCAAATCAGAAATAAAAACGGACTATAATAAAGTCATGAATCGTGCTTTACTTTAAATCATGCAAATAAACAATTTGTCAGGCTAGATAAGTATTTGTGAGAGGTATGAAGTGGATAGTGTTATCTTTATCTGTGCTCTAGAATGCAGTTGCATTTGTATTATGAATTTACTTTCTCGTGAAACAGAATGGTTAGATGATGTAACAGACAGAGTGAACCAATGCCCTCATAATTTATAACGAGTGAAAATTATAGGACTGTTGAAACAGTACAAATTCTCCACTATGCTGTGAAATGTATTGCAATGATTTTTATATTGCAATACATTTCAATATTACAGCTAGAAATATTACAGCTAGAAAAGTCTAATTAATTATTTTACATTTAATTTTGCTTTCAAGCAATAAATAGAATATTTCAGAAGTCAGGAGTTTTTGATTCCTAAGATAATATCCCATATTGTGAAAAGGTCAAAACTTATTTTGAATTTGGGGAGAAATTATGCTAAAATATAATTGTGATGTGTCTGCACAGCTAATGAAAATGTTTCTCTAAACCATAGAGATGAGGAATCTTGTTGTTCCCCCTTATTTTGATTCACATGCTCCAAACACCTTAGATGAATCAGTGCATCTTTTTTGCATTATAGTTGCAATATGCTGGTGGGCCACAGGGCTTGCAATTTACGTTTTTGTTTTAAGTCAGACAATCAGACACTCCAGAATCAGGTCTTTGGTTCTCTTTTAATAAACAATAAACAAATCCTGTAGCTATTCAATGTATAGACTTTATACCTTTAAAACTGTATATTCTGGAAATATCATTCATATTACATAACATACCATCAGTTTTACAGTTTTGCAATATTGCAGTTTGTCAAGTTTACATTTGGAGCGTCAAAGGATGGTCTATGTATGGAATGTTTAAGAAACCCTTATGTCACTTTAAAATGAATTTTCTTTATCTTTTTCAGGGCTTCCTGGGAAAGTAGCATAGAATTGGTTTTAATAACCAGAACTATATATGGAAAAGTCTGTGAAAACCAGAAACTGAAATAGGTTTAGTGAAACAGTTTTCACAAAGTTACAGAGTAAAAACTCGTACCCACCTCACTTGCGCAACAACTCACTTTTGTTAGTCGACTATACCCCCAGAATAGCAGTCAGTTGTTTACCTTATTTTAATGACTCAGGCTGTGTAGCATCAATATCCATCAGCTATTTTTGGCAAGTCCAAATCTGTGTTGACAGAGACTATGTAGAAAATCAGTTGAGATGATGCAAATGAGAAACAAAAGCAGTACAGTACAGTACAGTATTATGCCAGTAATGCCAAGATCTTATGCTTGACGCACAGGGAATTCATGAACTGGTAAATGGTATGTCTTGAATGTCTTTTCGCTATAAGTGTCAGTTCCAAATCGTAAATGTGGAAATCACTTGTAGTTTCTGTGATCCTCTAAATGACAATTCATTAGTTTACAGTACTGCTGTATCATCTATCAATTAATGTTGTACATCATACTTGGAGCTAATTAAGTAGTCACTAAAATCCCTGTCTAGTTGTCAAATGGGGGAATGCATTTTTTTCTCTTTGGCACAAGCTTACTTTACTCAATACACTAGCAGTGCTGATAGACCAAATTAATTTAGGCAGAATAATATGGTTAGAAGCATCTGTTTTCCACCTTATGGAACAGATGTGTGGACAGAAAGTTTTCTGTGTTTTAATGCTGCGTAGCACCTTTGTACCACCAGCATCATCTGTGGACAAATGAGGCATGTTTGTGTAACACTGGACATATGGGCCTAGACAGACATTTGTTTCAAATGTGAATAGAAAAATAGCTTTGGACAGTTTCACAATGTAATATGTAACTGTTCTGGACATACGGCAGACTCCTCTTTGCAAGTCAAAGAGAAGTCAAACCTGGTCATTGCTCATTTAAAGAGGCTTTAATGTTCAGTTCTACTGTTTCTATTGAGATTTTTTATATTGCGAACATTTAAGCTTTCTCAATAATACTAACAGCATTTATTTCAAATTTCATCATATTATTTTATCTGGTCTGATAAGGTTGAATATTCTAAATATTTCTAAAACCACAAAGAGGAGATTATTTGGTGCACCAGGAGATAAAACATAAACATATGTATGTATGCACCAAGAAATAATACATATGTATGTGTGTATGTTTTATTTATTTGTGCACCAAATAATCTCTCACTCTATCTTTCACTTTCTCTCTGTATGGGTTCATCTCACACTCTTGTTTCTTGTTTCCTCTCTCAGATTAACCTCCAGAGAAGGATGAGGGTCACAGGAGTGATAACCCAGGGAGCCAAGCGCATTGGGAGTCCAGAATATGTTAAGTCGTACAAAGTGGCCTACAGCAATGATGGAAAGACATGGAGAGCATACAAAGTCAAGGGCACAGACGAAGATAAAGTGAGTTTTTTTTAATTAGTGTAAAAGAGCCACATCACTCACTCAGCATGTACTTGTAGTTCCCTTTTCCTCCATATGTCTTTTCAAACTGGATTTTTATAGGATAAATGAGACCTCTGCGTCCTCAGAGGACACAAAGCATGCATCATCTCTGAAGCGATGTTTTTCATTAGGACAGAGTTATTCATTCTAATTACTTTGAGTAAAAGGTGTTAATTTGATCATTTCAAACCTTGTTCTGTTGTTGTGATTATAGTAATTTAATTGTGGTGTTTACAAGATTTAGCTTTTTCTTGAAAAAAGTGATGATAATAGAATTATCATCATTATCAGTGGTTGCATTTCCAACAGAAAATGCTAATTTTCCATCATATATATAAAACACTGGACCCTGTTTACCTAAAAAATTTTGCACAAATTACTTTAAGATTTATATTTGAGCTTAGCATGTACTCATTTGATTAAAGACATTATTCTGGATTTTCCATTCAGATCTTTCGTGGTAATATTGATAACAACACTCCATTTGCCAACTCCTTCACTCCTCCAATCGAAGCTCAGTATGTGAGGATCTACCCGCAGGTATGCAGGAGACACTGTACTCTTCGCATGGAGCTCCTGGGCTGTGAGCTCACAGGTGAGACGGCTAAACAATGAATGTAAATGCATTCACAACATTCACAAATCAAAATCAGAAATCGCTTAATGGAGTTAAAGTTATGCACTATATTTCAGCCTCAGGACTGTGCTCATTTACCTTTGCCAGCAACACTGCTGGTGTGTGTAAGATGGTCTTTTCAGGGGGTTGTGAAATTGTGAATAAGTGACATGCTATTGAATTCCTCAGGGTGTTCTGAGCCAATGGGGATGAAGTCTGGCCATATCCAGGACTACCAAATTACAGCTTCCAGCATCTTCAGAACTCTTAACATGGACATGTTTACCTGGGAGCCTGGTAAAGCAAGACTGGATAAGCAAGGGAAGGTTAATGCCTGGACATCTGGACACAGCGATCAGTCTCAGTGGCTGCAGGTGGGTTTCGTCATAATGTGCTTATATTGCTAAGGACAGTGTACTGTTGTGGATCACCTCAGGCTAGCCAAAGTTTATGTCCAATTCTGCATTTACAACTACTGCGGTTGCTTTGCGCTTGGCTCTAAAGAACACCTATCAATGATTGAATTTTAAGTTGAAATGTTTATTGTAGAGATTTAAAGATATTCTTAATTAGAACCAATATCAGCACTAAACAATTAGTGCCACAGTGTGACCTAACAAAAACTCGTTTGTTTTGAAGCTTGAGTTTTGAGGTTTACATTCTGTCTTCACACTGAACATACAACCTCAACATAGATCAAAGAGCTGGAAAGAGCTTTGTGGTGAGGTCAGGAATTCTACTCATTAGCTCCCCAAATCAAAGTTTTCACAAAATCCCAGTTATCTTCTTCTCTAGACAATCTCTTAGCAGCGTGTTCACTCATTGTTCATTAAGGTAACCGATTGCTTTACCTCAGACGGGAGCTATTTGTATTTTAGAGTGTTTAGGAGGAAGAGGGTGATGATTTAGGCTGTGACATTTCTACATTTATGACAGTTCTTATGAATGCTAATTGTCAAATGGTCGCATGACCAGTTGACCTATGGTCATGTTGCTTGGGAAACCTTTGTCTAGGTGTAAAATTTATCAACTGATGTCCAAGACAAAGGATTGAGTTCTATGATCTTCTTATTACCTATTGGTGTTAATTAATAAATCAGAGATCAAGTCTGTATTGACAGCTACTCTCCCAGTTGTCAGTACTGAAAAATATGTATGACTGGTATATAGTTCAGTATTATCCAGTGAGGGTTCTGGCCCTGTGTTTATATTGATTTGCTGTCTATAATAGGTTGCACCCTTATTCCATGAGACATACTCTGTTCTTGATGAAATGTAAGAAATGCTTTCACAAATGAATAATATTTGAACCATAAGATGGTAAAAATGATTTATATCCTGGCATTACTAAATAAATGCTCCACTGCAGTCACAGAAAATGAGTGCGTGAGACACAGTTGGCCACAATTCAAACATCAGTTACCATGGTGAATTGTTAGACTGCTTCAGTGGTTGCCTCAACAGAATAATCAATACCAGTGACATCACAGAATGACTTTAGGCTCAATAGATTAATGGAATTAATCAAGTTTAATGACAAATTAAGTATTCCAATTAATCAAGACAATTGCAATGCTGCAAAGACAGGAATTACCTCACAAACTGCTGTAACATTGGTGACTGTTTGACCAAAAAGGCCACACTTCAGAGATTTTGGTGTGTTGTGCTAAATCACTCTACATCAAAATCCAAAGGATGTCAGGATGTCTTAAATTTAGGCATTTTGTGCAGTTGCTTTTTGGAACCATTTATAAGGACCATAATCTTTATAGCTTTCTTTGTAATGCTTATTGATTTTCATGAAAACAAAGCAGCAACTGTTACTTGCAACTCTTTATTGGGTTTTTGGAAATGATTTCGGTATTCTCTGACAGTTTAACTGTTTGCACTCTCTGACATGTTTAATCAAGCAGACATCTAGTTCCCAACAGAATTGAGTGAAAAGTTCATAAGTTCACTTCACTGAAAAGTTCATTTAAAAGTTAAGTAAACAAATTTACCTAAATTCATTAGGCTGGCTTAGTAACTGCATCAACTTAATGCAAATAAAGTGTTATTTTACTGGCCAGTGTTTTTTAAGTAAATTAAAATGCTGGGAGTCAAACTGAGTCACAAGCAACATTATCTTTTATGTCTGTCGCATAGTTCTCCTCCATTAACTAGCCATCAATCAAACAAAACTAATCATGTTGGTTTGCCAGGGTTTTGTAAGGTCAATCAAACCACTTACATTAAAATGCATATAAATCGCAATGACGGGCTGCTGAGCCATTTGAATGAACCAATTACTCGCCAGCCTTTCAAATGCACTGCAAGTCAGCTCTTTTTTCCTGTTTTGACATATTCTATAGCATGAAGGCCTTTTGATGCTTCTGTTGATTGCTTCAAAACATGCTGAGTCAAGCAACAGACAGTGAGTAACGGCCTCAAAGAGACGCCCGTACTTTTTCTCAGACGTCGGTCTAAGCTGTCTGGCAGTTGTCTTCTCTGAATTTGAAAAATTGCTTTTTACTCTCCCTCCTCTTCTCATGTAATGAATCGATTTAGTGTTCTCATTTGTGGTTTCCTGTGTCTTTACCACTGCTCTAACAGAGATGTGACCTCAATCCCATACAGAGAACTTTTAGCCTTCACCAACCAGGCATGGGAAAGAGCTCTCACTGGGTGCTTAGATTAATTATGGATCCTAAGCCTACTCATTATGGAGTATATGCATGGACAGTTTGATAAATCTGTGCAGTGGTTTTCTTCAGTAAAGATAAAAATTAAAATATTCACGAGGTTTCACACAAGTCAGCGGTCCCCAAGAGAAATCCGTGAGAAGCCTGAACAGAATAAGGCTGTTATAAGCTGAACTTGCACAACTTTAATATGACTTCTTGCATTAACCTATTTAGTTAGTTCTTTTAGTCAACGTGGGGTTGCCCAACCCCAAAGTGTGACTCAGAATTAGATTTGGGTCCTCTTTTTCTAGTCTCTCTATATAAAGACCTTTAAAAGCCTGCAGAGACCCTGTTATCTCCGACTTAAGCTCTTCACATTGTTACCACCACATTTGTCATTGCCCTCTAGAGAGGTCTTTCTTTTTTAGTAGAGAGGCTTCATATACCGACACAGATGTAAAAGAAGCACGATTTTGTTAATTATATCCAAAGCTTAAAACTGTGCTGTGAACTGCCAATCACAGACACATTACAACAGAATTTCATTTCATTTCAAATCAAGTAGGAATATGTTAACGTCATGTTGGTTTTGTCAGAGGTCTGCATGTACAGTGTGTCTTTTGAAATGTTCCCTTTGGGCTGCAGCCTCAGAAGATTTTGACTTTGTATTTTATTTGGCTGGAGGTCATTTTTGACAAGACATATCTTACTGTCTAATTTCGTCAGATGATGTGGGGGATCCAGTAGGCATTGTTAGATAAATATTATTTAATGAAAGCATGAAGTGCATGCAAACACTGAGAGCTCACTTGGAATGTTTACCTCATTTTATTGGCCAGTTAGGCTTCATTCTCTTTTCCAAGCATCTGAGAACAGTCAAATAACTTAACCTCCAGCACTTGTAAAGGTGGAAGTTAATGTACCTACACCTTGGTTGAGAATTGCCTAGAAGTTTTCTCATTTCTTCTTGGCTGGGCTCCCTTGATTCTATTACAGCCATTGCTTTGTATTTGGTACAATGAGCAAGTCTTGATGTTTGTATTTGCTGTCTGTGGGATTGTCAGATGGTAGGATAGAAACAGACCTATTTGGGAATCTTAATAATTTATTAAGCGTTATATTTTTAGACCCTGAATTATGTGGCTATGTTTATTTATTTTATAAAACTAATATTTAGTCAAACCATTTACTGTTGTCATTTCTTCATATTTTTTGATAGTTTTCCTTTCATGTTAAAAGTGTTTGTCCCTTTCCCTTTTTTGACTGCTCTATAATTGTTTTTATTTGCTCAGAATTTCAGTTAAATTTACATGAATATAAGCTTTTTAGACCAATCAGACAGACCTTCAAGCATGGTCATTTGGAAAAGGCAAGCTTCATGGTGGCAGAGATGGGAATTAGATTAGACGCTCAGTCACTGTTGGAAGACGCTTGAAGATGAGATGTTGAAATCTTCAGAAGCTAACAGCGAATGCCTCAGTTCCAGCTGGCAGAGGCATATTAGTTAATTATGCACATTAACCACATAACACAGAAAGTCTGCCAGAGTGCACTTGGCTCTTTTTAGAACTTTCTTATTACAGAATTATCACAGCAATGCAAGCATATGCTAAATGTTATGCTGACCCTGCTAGTACAGCAACAGTTGCCACAAAAGAAGCATAGAGGGCTGGGTTTCAAATTAAATCAGGAGTTTTATGTTTGCCCTTTTTAATTAAAATAACCCCCAAACCCAACCTGTTAAATAATCCATGTCTTAACATGTATAAAAGAGGTGTAAAACGTATATTAAAATAATAAGGGCTGTCAAGGTTCATGGTCACATACAATTAATTAATGCATTAAGTATATTTATTTGATTTGGCACTATAACTGTCATTAGACTGATCTGAACTATCACACCAGCGTGTTTACATTCAGATACACAAACACAAGAATCCACAGCAGAGCTCTTGAGTATTAGTTAACAATTGAGAAAAAGTGTGTGATAACATTTAACAAGTAAACTCATTTGCAGTTTTTGTATGGTGGGTTTTAATATCAAAGAAACTCAAGGAGTATAAACCATTGCCGTAAGCACACATCACAACTGCAGGTCAGTGTCTATTCTTTGTTTTACATTTGTAAGTTAGTTATTGCATTGTTGCATTAAGTTCGAATTGCCTGTGATTTAATCAACGGTTACAGTTTGAACTTACAGTTTGTAAGGTACAGAATGTGTTGCTGAAACATAGTATCTCTATAAAGTGTCATCTACAGTAATTGCTAAACTCAATTCCTGCAGCACATATTGTTTTATGCAATAGATTGTGCAATAGATTTTCAATACATTATTTTTGAATATATTTGTATTGTTGTCATAGATGTGACAATGACAAACTACAAATCCCTTACCAGGTAAATTAAAAACACAAAATGTGTGCACTGACTGATTATTTGTGCAAGTGCTTAGAGAATTGCCTCCTAATGATTTGCATGCATTTCCTATTCTCAAGAAAATGTAATTTCTGAAAGATCAAAATGTATATACATATAGGATTTGTATGTTTAAGAGAAAGGTGTATACGGTGTGCTTATTGGTTTCAACCATGTTTCATCATACATGGACCTTAAGAATTCAAGATTTAAGAGTTTATATACCATATATATGTATAAAAATTGCTGTAAAGGCTTAGAAAGTGAATAGTGTAAAAATACACATGTAAAATTCAGTTAGGTTTCAGTTGGTTTGTGTGTGTGTGTGTGTGTGTGTGTGTGTGTGTGTGTGTGTGTGTGTGT